>JAZHYW010013380.1:0-192219 GCA_037355805.1 Ixodes ricinus
AAACATACCTGCCACCAATTTTCAAAGCAGCATCCTGAAAGTAATGTTGATAATGCGATTAAATGCAAAGGCGCAAGTGAGCTGGACAACAATGACGGAATTAATCCCTGCAGAAGGGAAACAGGGGCAAAGGTAAGACATAAATTTTCACACACAGCTATGTAACTGGTCCTGGTATCGAACCTAGGACCTCTCCATTTTCAGTGGAGCGCTCTACCAAGCTGAGCTGAACAGGAGTTAGACATCAGTAGAGCAAACAAATTTTATCAGTTGCCACCAGTCTAACACCAACAAGGGTGAACAGCTTGCATTCTTAAGGTTATGATGGTATTTTTAATTAAATACGAAGGTACAAGCGCGCTGGACTGCAATAACAAATTCAATGTGAATTATTTTCGGGATTATTTTTTGTCCTCCCGAAGGTAATTTTACTGGGTCTACATTCCTACTACTATCCTTCTGATTTGCCATGAGAAAAGATGTTCTGTTTAATAACAGGTCATAATGATTCTACATAAAAATAAATTTAGCAATACGTCAGCAATAAAAAATGCAACAAGAAAAAAATAAGCATATATATGTTTGAGTTAGGCGAACTTATGCCATGAAGAAAACGGTCACCCGACACCCCTGGCGGCGACGATGGATCGACACCTGAACACAATGGAATTCCTATTCATTTTATACATTCTCAGTAGTTTATGGTAAACAAACGTCATAAGTGTCGCAATCAATATGGAACATTTCCAAAATTATCAGCAATGACACTAAATTTCCACCTGACATCAACTGAACCATGATTCTGCGAGTGAAAAGCAACAGCAGTACTAACCGCTCGAAGTTATTTTATATTTAACTCGACTAGGCTCGCGATATTATTAAGAAATCATTATACCACTAAATATCTTGTTTTGCAGTCCCATCGGAACGGAATATCCCGCTAAGACGACAACGTAAGTGAATTCGCTTATTAAACCCTTTATTATTTATTTCTGCCATGAGCCAGCTAAAAGAAAAGTATGAAAATTTATCTTTCTGGAGGAGAGATCACATAACTATGTTTATATTTAGTGCGTAGGTATTTGTGTACATATTATTCATGTTGCTTTGTGCGCTCCTAACTGCTTTATTCGTTTTTTCCCGTCCAGATTGCTTTAGTTTTTTCAATTGTTGCCACTGACTTTGTTCTTGGTCGTTTCACAATTATGCCTACATTTAGTACATATGTATTTGTGTATATATTAGTCATCCTGTCTTGTGCACTCTAACTTCTTTATCGTTGCTTTCTTTCCCGTCCTCTGCTTTATTTGTGCTAATTTTTACTGACTAAGTTCTTGGACATTCCACCTGAGTTTCTTTATTTTTTTAGGGCGGCGTCACGCAAGCCACTGTTGGCTTTCATTGCCCTTGCACTCCTGTATAAATTTATGAATGTTCCTGAATACGAATTTATTAATATTATTATTATTATTATTATTATTATTATTATTATTATTATTATTATTATTATTATTATTATTATTTTAGGGACAAGTTTTACAAGCCTTGGCTTTGATGGTCCCGCTACTGTGCATTTGATATACTTATAGCACCTGCAATAAATATATTATTATTTTTTGTGCACGTTCTATGTGTCCCATTTAACCGAAATTCTAAAACATTATAATAATAAGAATGTACAAGATAAGTTTGATATTTTACTTGTTTTCATTATTTTTACTTAAAATGCCTAAATCAATGTAATCTTTCTGAGTATTCAGTAGTAGTTTTGTTACTCTGCGGATTTTCTTGTGTAAGTTTTAATACTGTTTTTGGCTTGCTGTTAGTATAACGTGCATCACCAAGGACACCGGTAGGGTTGTTTGCGGACGCAAGCAAATTAAAGCATCATTATTATTATTATTATCATAACATACTAAATGCGACGTAAACTGTAAACTGCGGGACCCAATCAGCGGAAACATAATATTGCCGCTCGCAGGGCCAATCAACGCTCGGTCATGGACTTCTAGAAGATTCGAGTTTATTCTCCTAATGGGACCTAACTTTTATCATTTCGTCATACTTTCTTGCTCTCGAAAGTGTCTGTTCATTTCACCCCGAACGCTCGACCCTCGAACCTTTTAAGTCCATTTTTCGAGATGCTGACGCACACTGGATAAGGAATTGTGCGGGACCTTGACGAGTCAGTCTCGCTCTCGATCGCTTGATGTTACGCCCGCCAAATCGCCGCGCAATTTTACGTCTCGACGCTCGTTCTTTGTTCCGTTTGCCACAAGTTCGCCCATTAAACTTATAGTTTGAAACGGTATTTTCGCCGCTTCTGCTCTTGACATTCGTGACAGTATGAGTACTTTTGCTTTATTCCTATTATTTAGCGTAAAATAACAAACGCTGTCGCGTAAATTGATGTCATGTATAAGTACATTTTAGTGCGAAGTAGCCTCGATTTCATTTTTCAACAATTGCAAGAAAAATATAAAAATATTGTCAATCACGCATTTGCACTACCGGTATTACGCTCTGTATGCGCTTGCGAAATAAATTCTCACTATACAAAATTCCTGCATTACGACATGA
This sequence comes from Ixodes ricinus, assembly GCA_037355805.1. Lineage (NCBI taxonomy): Eukaryota > Metazoa > Arthropoda > Arachnida > Ixodida > Ixodidae > Ixodes > Ixodes ricinus. The sequence goes on from JAZHYW010013380.1 coordinate 2,581, forward strand.
TCATTTACTCAAAATTAATGTCGTCAACGACAGTTACATTGAAGGGCAACAAATAGAACTGGACATATTTGTATAATTATTTATTTATTTTCGCTTTAAATTGGCAATATTGTCACGAATAATGAGGTGACGAAACAAAGGATAACTGAAGGAAACTAAACATTCCATGGGGCGAAGTTGTGCCCGACACAAAAACAGAAAAGGAAACAGAAGATAAAAACAGAGCGTCGCGGGCGTCGATGTCGGCGTAACAGCAGTGAGTCGGAGCGCTGGGGCGAGACCGACTCCGGCCTCGCCACGCGGGGCCCCTTTTGTACACGCGTGGGCTTGTGGAACAATCGGCCTAGAAGATTCGGCGCGGAGAACATCTCCTGACCTCGAACATGCAACAGAGTTCTCGAATTTATCAGAACAACTAAATTGCAAGAATAAATAAAAAGACGCGTTCGCTCCCGGGAATCGAACCCTGGCTCTTCGCCGTGGGAGGCAAGCACGATAACCGCTAGGCCACGGCCGCGCTGCGTGTCTACTTCGGCCAGCTGCTCGCGCGGCAATATGTAGAACGTGTCATTTGTGCTCTGAAAAGTTGTTATGGGAATGTTTGATCTATTGAAAGGATTTGCCTTAAACCCAGGTTTAAAGGTACGTAAGAGGAGATACCAAGGCATTCGAGGTTAGGGTAGCAAAACTGGCTGTATTTGTGTAGGTTATTCTCGGACAGATAAATGTGTTGACTCTTACGTTATTTACTACTAGTATAGAAACCTGCGGAGTGCCATGCTGCATTTTTGTAAAACATTCCTACCCTATAAATAATGAAAATTCAAACAAATACAAATTTTTCACACCTGTATTTTACTGTTTTCCAGCAATCCGACCCACAGTAAAAATTCCTGAGACTTTCTTGGCCGAGGTGTTGTTGTCTTCGATGAACACCACAGCAAGCCTTTCCTGACGAATTGAGCCTCTTGAGATATGCAGCACTAACTATTAGTATGGTATGACTTCTTCATAAATTATGTATAGTATAATGTTTGCTTACTTTTCCCTATACATAACACATTTTCTCTGCCCGTTTTAATTTTGAAAGATAAACCTTCAATGTCACAATGTCACGTTATGTAGGACATGTGGGACGTTTTTCACAGCAAGTTGAGGAATCAGCAGGCAACATTTTGTAACTTCATCATTAACATTGTCAATCATATGTTCCCTTCCTTCCCCCTGGAAAATAGCCAGCGCTCGAAGGCTCGTTCGCTGAGTGGATTTCTGTACCTCTCGCGAAATGCGAGCGATCTCTTCGTGTGCCGTAGTAGAACTGGAGCCCGTGGAGCGCTCGCGCGCGGCCAACTAGTCCGTAGAAAAGTGGCTCCAGGGTGCCGAGCGATTCTAAGAAAGTCTCAATGCTGCTTGCTACGGAGAAGTTCAATCTGCATTCCCTCGTAACCTGGTTTTATGTGTGCGTTGACGCTGTTGTCGCAACCCCGAAAGCGGCTGCACCGTAACCTTGACGATAGAAAGTTATGAGATTATCAGAGGTATGTGGTTTTGTTACAAGCCTCCTTGAGCTGCTCGAAGTTTGGCGAAGCAATACAACGCTATCCGAATGTCGACGTCCCCATAAATAGCCGGTGTTGCAATCAAGATATGTAAAAAAGTGACTCGTATATTGTGTTATACTTATTATTCCGAGGAAGTGTAAGTCGGTCGGTTGTCTTGTAAGCTAGGGCGGTAAATACGAGTTCGCTCATCCAGCACGACGACGTTCATGCTGTACATGGGGCTAATGAGGCTTCTGATGGCGTAGTGGTGGAGGAATAGCCAGAACAGCGCCGTAGCAGCGTCGGTGGCGGCCACACAGCGGGAATGCCAGCGGCAGCAGGTAGAGAAGCTCCATGTGATGCATTGTGTGCTCCTGAGAGCAGTCGCTCGGTCGCTACACCACCGAGACCGGATGCTCCGACTTCTAAATCTGCGAGTGCTCGCTATTTTCAAGAGGAATGGGGTTGTGTGTTGCTGCTCAAGATTCAGCGAAATAATTAAAATGTGGCTCGCCTTGAAAGCGATCACAAAAACGAAAACCCATCGGAACATTTTCCAAGTTTAATTTTTTCGGTGCATGTTTACTAGTATTAGTTTGGTTTGACGTCGAGCAGAAACACGTGAACGTCACGCTTGAATGTGATCAAAACTTTTTCTTGCTGTTCAATGTACACACCAAGCCTTTTTAGTCGCGAGAAACTAGCTATGGTCCACCAAACGCTAAAATTCCATGAAGTAAGTAGAAGCATATAGAGACTCTGACACGCTTTATGGCCTTATTAATTTATGTATTTGAAAGCATGTTCACTTTAGTATTTTCAATGTTATCTGCGTGAATGACCTCTTAGAATGAGAGTCTAGAAATTACAGGAGGAAGCAATTTTGCCGTTAAAAGTGAACGCAATCGCTAAACATATAACCCCCGCTCGTTCCCAATCCATTCAAGCGTGTCTGCGTGGCCTGATCGCTAGCGTGTTTGGCAAACTCCAAAGGATCCTGGGCTCGAATCGCGCCCCCGTCTAAAATTCTTCATTTTTTTTCTAAGGAAAATGCATTACTTTACAAAGCGAAATCATTGGAGACATACGGCGACCTTTAAATCGCATTACAGATCAATGTTTTTAATAACTTTTATTTCACGCGTGACGTCGCGTTTCACGTGAGCGTTGTGGAGCTGTTTGAAATTTCTGAGTGAGGTCAGCGTGACTGTGACGTCAAGACCCAATTGACCAATCAGAATTTCTCCAGTCCGCCAACGCCGGCTTTTCTGCGACACGTGCTCCTTAACGTTATCGCTTTAATAAAACTTGCTCACCAGGAAGGCGTATAAATATACAACATCAGCTCATAAGAAATGCGCGCTAAAGTGCAGGCTAGAAAGAGGAAGCTTATAGATAATTCCAAACCGTAGTCATCTCTACGTAGTCATCTGATCTGTCCCTTTCTGATGTATGCATTTTTTTGTATGAAAATAAAAACTAATATGAAATACGTTTTCATTTTTATCGTGCTTTAAAGATCAACCTGAGATACGACGTTATTTAGGGATCCAGGGGTTCAGTTTGTTCTGGTTGGCGTTACTACTTTAACAGGGGGTAAGTGGCCTTTTATAAGTTTCTTTAAAATATTCGCGGTTTTTCTGCGTTGCCAAGAAAACTCGTCAGTGCAATATCATGTTTTCCTTTCTTCTCCAGAGGCACTTTTCTATTACGGAAGTAGTACAGGATCGAGACGTCTTGAGGCCAACCACCCACACAAAAAAATACATGCTCTCTGAAAGCACACTGGATAATCTTGGCGCATGCTGTTTATACCAAAAAGTTCAGTGTTGTTGCAGACGTCACCGTCTTGCTGTTACAGAGTAAGAGCAATCAATTTATACGCACTAATTATTGACAAGGAGTATTTATAAGTTATTAAACAAACCTACATACTATCTTAAGACATACAACGTTGGGTTTTACCCTTGAAGAAAGAATGTTCATTCTTATCAAAACATTTTGGCTGGTTGTATCACGAACTAATTTTTTTTTAATTAAGTAACGGTTTAGTAATTATTTCTTAATAAGCTCTAGAACCACATGCAATATAGCTTCGCCAACACTGGAAACTCCTCCGAAAACCTATGGGAGCGGCGGCGAACGTGACAGTGGCGCCTCTAGCGGACTCGGAGTCTACGGAAGCAGACGACGCAATGGAAAAGTATAGGCTCCGCGACGTCCTCGAGCTTTGCGAGCCCCGTTTCTTCACCCCAACAGCTGAAACAATTCATTACGGTCAGTCCGTTTGCAAAGCGGAATCCACTGATCGCAACTGCAACGACAAACAAATAACAACGCGCGCATAAACAAAGATAGAGCAGTTTATTTAGAGGTCTCAAACGCCACTCAGGGGGATCACACGCGTTTGAAGCGCATCTGGGAAGCGGAAAAAGGCGTTTAGCTACTCGAACTACGTCGTAAGAAGTTACTGTTTATCCGTTACAAACTGCGTTGTCACAATTTCTTACCTGAATAGGTGATTATTAAAACGTGCGCAAACAATATGTTAAAATTACCAGAGCAAGCGCACCAGCCTCTGCAGCATTACAAAAACAAAAAGTAACGAGAAAAATGACCGTGCAAACACTTTCCGAACTTTGCAGAAAAGATGGGGTCCCCATCCCAGACGAAAATAAAAAGAAATGGGGAACAGTCGCGAACAACGGCGAATGAAACAAAGAAGTTAGCAGACGATACAAAGATACAAATCACCCAGCAAAGACCTCCTTCAACGACGACGATCGCACGGGGCGTCGGTAGGAGCATTGAAAATTAGCAGGTGGTGCTCGCCGTTGGTGTTGAGTCCACAACAAACAAAGCGAAAGCAACACGACAAAACTATTAAAAAAAAGAGCTTCACTTTTTTTTTTTTTTAGCTGCACGTTACACGTTTGTTTATTTGCTTTCGCGGCGTTGGTAGGAACTAAGAACAAAAGAGAGAAAGGAATAACGTAGTCCAGCTCACACTGCCCGGTAAATAAGAGTCGCACGCTGCAATCTGCTTCGTGCTAGCAGTGTGTGACCTGTTTTTGCTTTCGCATTTCTTTTCCCAGTGACTTTGGCAGGTTGTTTGTTTGCTCGCTTGGCGCAGCAGTTCAAAAGTACATTCCAGTACTTGTTGGCGTACATGTCCAGGCAATCCTTGCACACCGTGCCTTTGTTTTGAGTGTCGATCAGCGGCCTCAAGTGCGTTTTCAGCTGAACTCTTGTTTGGTGAAATATTCGTCTGTTGAGGCGTCAGTGGCGATTTTGAAGCCAGACTTGGATAGCTCTTCCAGTTTAATTTGAAGTAACTTAATTACTCACGTTTGTTCGGTCTTCGGGAAGCGGAAGAAGGATTTTCCACCACATCACAAAAACTTGTTTTTGCAGTGGAGATGGCAGGCACATGGCATGCCTGCCATCTCCAAGTATGCGCTGGTGTATGCCCGAAGGCGGCCGGTTGATCAACCAACGATGACCCATAGCAGACGTGACCGCGTACTCAAATAAAATCCGAATAGAAATGTATAACGAGCTTACACTTCTTAATATATTTATTAAGTATCAAAAAGTACATATGAAGATTTCGGATCAGAAACTCAATCGAAGGCGAACATAGGAGGTTATCACAGACGACAGTGGAAAAAACAACAACAACAACAACAACAAAGTTGCAGACGGCCCTCCAAATGTCCGGGCATAGCGTAGCAGACGAACCGGTGGTAGTAAGCGACGAAGCGAAGGAAAGAAAGTAAAAACTAAGCCAAACAAGGCAAAGCAAAATACGCGATGGTTCGAACGTCAAGTAAGCACAAGAAAGAAAAAAACAAACAAAAAACATAAACGCAGGAGGAAGAAAGACCGCGGCGGCGTAGCGTCGCCTCAAACATAAAAAGAAAGTAGACTTTGAAAAATGGAAGGAGGTGCACGACCGTCCATCGGGTGTTCTTTTTTGTAACTCCGCTTTTATTAGTTTCAGTAATAGCGTCAGATTTGCATGTGCACAATCGTCTTCTTCCAGAGCATACTGACATCGCAGTAACGTACGTGGTTCGAAATTGCCTTTTGCTTCTTCATCCGGAGACGATCGGGATTAGCCAGCTCGCCTATTCGACGAAACGGTTTTAAGCAATACATTCATGAGAAATTGAAATTGCAACAACAAAACGAATTGATCGATATGAACAGTAAAGTTGAAACGTAGCAATGTTCTAAAACATTTTTTACATTGCCCTTTTCAAAGAAACAGGGCGAAGGTACATTCGTGTTTTGCCTGGCTTACGTAAGTTCTGACAGAGTGTTTTCTTCAGGAGAGCCCGAAAATTGCACCCTACAAGCTGTAACATCTTTCCCACGCGAAGAAAATGTCCTTGACTCATGAGGTGGAACCTACTTTTTAACATTCAAAGCAGCGAATACCCGTGACAATTTTTTTTTCATTGGTCACCTCGCACGGAGATAGGCCAAACCAATGCGTTATTAGATTAACTCAGTTACGGAACTGTTCATAGACGCTGCATGCACGAACAGTACCCCCCTCACTCACCACGACTCGCCCGGAGTCGCTCGACGCGCCGCCGGACGGCTGCTTTGGTAACTGAATCGGGATACGTTCGTTTCAACGTTACTAGAAACGTAAAAACCAACGGAAAAAAACTCTTTTTGTAGTAACTTTTATTGGAGTTTAGTACAAAATGGGGGGCGCGTGATGTTTTCTAAAATTTTTAGTTTGCAAGGTTTTGCAGCACAATTAATATTGTTTTTATACAACCATGCCTCAGCGGGGATTTCAGGTAGCGCGTCCCGACCTAGGCGCATTTTAACTTCGGTGATATGTCGCGGCGCGTCCGCTGGGGAGACGGGGTGGCACCCTGTAACCCATTCCACCGTATCTGTTTCGGCTCCGAAATGGCCGATTGAAGCCAAAATAGATGTCACGTGCAGTTCCTCGAGTGACCGCTGCGGGAGAAATGGCGGCGTTGTGATCGCCATTTGGCGCTTCAGCTGTGCTCTTTGGAACGCACAGTTATGAAACGAAAAGATAGATGGCGCTTCGAACGACGCCAGGCCAGAGCCGTTTATTGAGAGAGTTTGGCCATACATTGGTTTGAATAGGCGAGCATCTCGGGGCCAACCACAGGCCGCGAAACAGCCCCTAGCGGTGGTCGTGTGCTCTAAATTTGTGACACGACTATACTTCGTTTCACCTTATGTGCGAGCGAAGGCAAAACTGGAAGCGCGAGCACGGAAGCTCCGTGCGTTCAGGCTTTGCTCGAGCGCGCGAGCTGGGAGAAATGCAAAAAGCGCTGGTCTCGCGCCTCATAGCTTTGGCTTCGCTCGCAGATAAAGTGAAACGAAGTATAATTTGAGCCGTGCCGAGCGGGACTCCGCGTCTCAAGACGCTCGCGCACCCCACCCTTTGCACTGCTTTCTTTCAGCCAGTCTCAGGACGCTGTTCTAGCAGTGCAGACAAAGGCGTGGGCACGAGCGCGTGGCTTTGGAAAGTGCCTCCTATGCACGAGGTCTCGTGCAAACAAAAGCGTTTCGCTGAGCTAGGCTCACGCGCCTGTGCCTTTGTCTTCACTGCAGACATTTGTGAGATGGAGTAGAGGTCTCCTGATTGGTCGACGCTGTGTCACAAATTTAGTTTACGCTCTAAGCGTGGGGGGAATATTCGGCGCTGGCGGCGGCCTTTGCTCCGCCTATTGTCCAAACTCTCCTAATATGCGGCTCTGCGCCAGGCGGAGTGAAGTGAGTGAGGGGGGTACCCCCTCCACGGGAGTTCCACAACGGAGGTAATCTAATAACGTTGGGCAAAACCAACGCGTTGTGGAGAATTCGTCTGCTAGCGGACACTCCGAGCTCTGCCAGGGGCGCTGCGATCACTTTTCGCCCGCGATCCGCGGGAGTTGAAAGTATTGGCTTACATGGTATTTGCTAGAACTGTTCAACTACCGCCTCAGCCCTTAAAAGTATACTTAAAAAGTGAACTGATTAGTCTTAATTATTTAAAAAAGCAGGTACACTAAAAACATGTAGACTTTCGTAAAATGCTTGCTAACAACGTGCAGTTTGTTTCGCTCCAACGAAACAATCTTTTTTTTTTTTTTTGCAAGGGCTATTTTTGGGACATTTTGCTTTCTTGTTTTGGTACATGGTGCCGTAGTGGCCGAGGACGTCGTTAAATTAACACTAAAGAGAAATATTTATGCTGTTCGACACAATTTTGGTAGAAGAAGCCCTGTTCTAAGCCCCACTCGGTGCTTACGTACCTTTAATCACCTTTTCTTGGATCTCGTTTGGTTTGAGTGATGATTGACGTGTCAAATGTTCGTTTAAATTGTTTCTCCGTGCCGTAATAGTAATTTTATCGGCAATATTCGTATGTTTGAGAAACAAATAATTTAGATAGAGTCCGTTTTGTTTTAAGAAATAACCGGAGATTGCCTTTCCGCTTAGGTTTTAAACGAAAACAAACGTAGCTGCCGGTGTTTCCGGCGTGTTCAACGAGAGTAGCTCGTTGAACTCGTTTATTTTTTTCAGTGCGAGTCGTTCTGTGTTCACCGAGGTGTCTAGAGAAATATCTCCTCAACCGACCCTAGTTTGCACAAAACAACTGTCGCGAGTACGCTCCTTTGATAGCACAAACCAATGTTACTAGAACTCTCAGTTGGGAAACTCACCGTTGAAACCCAGGGCCGCTGGCGTCCACCGAGACCGAGCTAAATGCGACAACAGCGCCACTCTGTATCATTTGTCTTAACTGTAGTCCCCTTGAGCCTTTAGAAAGCATGTTTTTGCGTAAAAACCAACGAAAAAAACTCTTTTTGTAGTAACACTTATTGGAGTTTAGTACAAAATGGGGGCGCGTGTTGTTTTCTACAATTTTTAGTTTGCAAGTTTTGCAATACAATTAATATTGTTTTTTTACAACCGTGCCTCAGCGGTGATTTCAGGTAGCGCGTCCCAAGCTAGGCGCATATTAGCCACCTAGTAGTAATCCGCGGCGCGTCCGCTTGGGAGACGGGGGCGGTACTTCGAAGCCTCGTTCACAGTATCTGTTCTTGGCCCCAAAATGGCCAATTACAATGAAAATAGAAGTCACGTGCATTTCCTCAACTGGCCACAGCGGGAGAAATGGCGGCGTTGTGATCGCCATTAGCTCGGTTCTCGTGGACGGATCGGGGCCACTTTTTCAGAGCAGTCTCTATGGCAGTTTCCCAACCTGAGTGGTTCTAGTCACGTTGGCACAAACGGACGAAAGGCGAAAAAACGGACGCCGGCGCACAGCTTGCTTTCACGCCGTCCAACGGGCATTGCAGACGACGATAGAACGGTAGTGGAATAGCAGATGATGCTGGAGGCGGCCGCCAATCGTCTGCTGCTAACTTCTAGCAGGCAGTCTCACATACCAGACTAGACGCACCAGATGTCACGAAAGGAGACGCCAGGCAATTCTTAGCGCGTTCGGCTGGGCATCCGAGCAAAGCCAGTATTATTGGGTGGGGCCACTGGTCTGTGGGTGGGGCTAGAGCGGGCCATGATCTCCACCTAAATTCCGTACTACAAAATAAACAATACGCGAAAAAAGTTAGTAGAAAAAATACCACAAACAGTATATTTGTCACAAATGTGTAAGCCCTTTAAAAATGCTTTTTTTTTATTATATCAATGAATCTAAAAACCCACTCGAGCTTCTTGCTTGGTCATTCATATTTACAATTCTTGTAGGCTGATGCGGAAATCTTATTGGCATTATGGAGCGATATTAAGATGCTCGAGACTGGCCGCGCCCTGCGTTTCTTCAGAGAGCGGTGACTATTCGCACTCCAAAGGAGGTGACGCCACCCAGCGGAAAAGACGCGAAGCAAAAGATTGCTCACTTTTTGATCACAGTGTGCGAAGATGTGAAAGCGATGGATGTGCACTTTCGCGAAATGCGGGCAGAATGGTGTCGTGATGCACCTGAGGGCGCTACGTGGCGACACCATTTTGTCCGTATTTTGTAACGTGCTACAGTTATCGCTTTTACTTCTACGCACACTGGCAGGCAAGCCCGGCCTGCGCCAAGCCAAAGCAGAGGTTTCTCCAGTGTTGTTGAGCGGTGAAGGAAGGGGGAGACGTTCACCGATGAGAGGAGAGGAGGGCGGAAGCAGAGAAAGGGGCGAAGCTATGCGGGAAGAAGGGTGGATGACGACGAGTTTTGGCACAACATATTTTACGTTTTGAGTTCCGTTCGAGAAGTAGAGATGTAATAGAGAAATCGAACGCGGTGGAAGTTTCTAAAACACTGCCACATTATGCGTTGCAACTGGATACTGCCAAAGGGAGATTTCGTATAACGCGAGTAATGTTTGATAGAACCGCGCCTCAGCTGAGACTTGGTGAAAGAAAGCATTGCAAAAGGCCGGGGAAAGCAGGCGTCTTGATGCGCGGTTTGAGTCCCGCTCAGCTCGTGCGCTGGCTTTGGCAGTACTTTCTTTCCCGGTCTCAGCTGAGACGTTACATCTAGCAAGCCGGCCCTGGTTTGAAGTTATCGTTAGCCAGACGACGGTTGCCTCGTCGTTGCGCCGTTATCGAGGGTCATCGGAGCTCTCCTCTCTTCTCTCTTCGTGCAACGCGGCCAATGGGAACATAAACTGCAATAAAATGCTTAGATGGGCCAGTTGGTACATCATGGGAAATAAGCGCCAAAGGAACACAGACAAAGAGTAGAATAACAACGACACAGGGCGCTGTCGTTGTTGTTCAATGGTAACATCCGACACTTTTCTCTCCATCTCCGCTGCGAACACAGACTACATACGCCGACAACGAAATCCCTGCATGAGTGTCACCGGCAAACTATCACGCTAAAAAGCGTGAAGTTGCGGCTTAGCCATTGGTGTAGTGTGCCTAGATTGTCCTGTGTTTCTAACTGCCGCGATCCGGTTCGCGTTTGCAATACGAAAAGAGGTGACGGGAGCATTGATCGTCTGAAAGCGTCTCCGCCTCATTTCCCACTTTCCTTTTACCTCGCGACAACGAAAGGCATTCGCTCTTGGGACCAATCGGCGCAGGAGGCGTCCACCATTAAAGTGCAAACGCTCTTCATGGCTCTCCAGGTGCGTTCAGCGCAAGTGGTTCCAATCCTGGTGGCCGAAATGTCAGGGAGCTGTGAAGGGATTAAATACACGCCGAGATGCGAAGGGACGCAACAGTTGGCTCTTGCCCTGCGCTCACACACGAAAGAAGGGAGCTCAATGCGTGTTTGGAAATACATAATGCTCACCTGTTTTCATTATTTTTTTCTAGGTTGGACCTCGCAGATTATGAAAATGGCAAAATTTCTAACAGCGTCTTGGGTAAGAGTAGACCTTTTCCGTGTATGAGTCATTTATAGTGAAAACACCGTGAATATTACTGTTTAAACTTGAACTCGGACCTTCCCATGTGGTCTCGGGGTTGTAATTGATATATTTCTCATGACTTAATTTATACGCGGGAAACCTGATATTTTCTGCGTCGAAAGCACAGCTCTAGCAGCGTTTAGACGGGAATTCCGTGATAGAGGGGTTGGAAGTGCTAGTGTGTGTTCGCGAAGTTAGTTGAATATGTACTAGGCCGTATTCACGATAAACATTATGTTGTCTTCTACCCAAGAGAAATATATATAGATGAAGATCATAAATTAAATAGACAAACATAGGAACTGTTTTATGTTTCTTGTCTGTGTACGCCAACTTTCCTTTCACCAATCACCCTGCTATTGTGGCATACATTCTATAAGAGGCTTGGGGCAGAAATTGTTCGGGCTCACGCAGCGTGGAATGATGTACATCTGTCACAACACCAGGACCAGGTTACACTTCACAAAAAAGGAGCTTAATTCCACTGGCCACAATGGCACCCAAGTTTGTGAGTAACATACCGATATTTTCCTCCGTCGTGAGGTTGCCGTCCGAATATGGGTTCACCTTTGACAAAGAAACCACGAAATTATACTTTTTCGCACAGCGCGCACAACGATCATCTGTTCTCAGCATAACTAGCCAATCGACAAGGCACCGCCTGCACTGAAAAACTGCACCTGACGAGGGAGTAATTTATTCTTTGTTTTGTTTCTTTTTTCTGGAAGCCTGAAAAGGGTAAAAGATTAGGCTGTTTCTTTGGTGCTTTGCTGCAGACTACGTCAATAACTATAGCGTTTCGACGCTCTTTATTTTTTAAGGCCATATTTCCTTGATTTTAGTGGAGACAAACCTTGCTTCCTCCTTTAGTCCTTGGTTGTTTTAAAAATAAACTCACCTTGCTTTTCTCTCCCTAGCCAAACACTGTTATCCATCGTGACGTTGTGAAGACAACCTTTTTTTATAGGCAGTGTGAAAATGACCAGAACGCTTACTGTAACCGTGACTTCTATCATAGGATGGACGCATGAATGTATTATATTGACTGTACTTTTTACATCGGGCAGTTAATTGCACCACCTAACCTAGAATCCTCTACGCCCCCCCCCCCCACCCAACCTGCTTTTAATTTTCTTATAAATTGCGTCTCGTTAAATCGTCTACAGCTACCTTAATATATTGTGTATTATAACACTTCTCTAGACCTTCTCCAACACTCTTCTAACCTACTTCTTTGGGATTATATTATTTCGTTTTTCCGTTCATCCATTTTCGTCAGCAAAATCCAGCGCTCCAGTCCAATTCGTTACCCAATTAGAGAGGGCAGAACAAAGTCCCGTGCGCTTTTAAATAACGTGTTCTAATTTGTTGCTTTCACAATAGCACATTACACATAGGCGTTCATCCCTTAAAATTGCGCCCTTAATGTGCGCGTCCTTAACACGTGCGCTCTTTCCTCAAGCAGCAAAGAGCTTCCCTGTGAATTATGAAACACCTCTTCCCTGCTTGTGTCTTGTGTCTTTTTTTTTTTTTTTTTTTTGCACATTGCCAGAGCTGTTGTATTTTGCATTCTTCCCTCCCCATTTCCATTTCTGCTTCTGTTACACTCTTTTTCATCGAACTAGCCTGATCAGCCCCATCACTAGTGTGTATAAGCACTTAAATGTCAGCTTTCGAGTTCGGTTCATTAAAGTTTTGTTTAAATTATCTATTTATATTTATTGTACACTTTCCGTGACTGCCGCTTATCCTACATTTATTTGAACCCTTGTTCAAATGTGCATAATAATTGCACCTGTGCTCTTTCTGGACGACCAGCCCATGTCTCCGTGTATCCTTCATTTTTTGTCTTCCCATAGACCCCCAGCGCCAATTTTACCACGCTGTTTAGTCAAAATTCCAATCCGGATTTAACCTCAAACCAAAAGATAGATCTATGAACCAGCACCCTTTTTTTTTTCATTTCCGCTGACCAGTTTATGCCTCATATAATTCCACTAACTTGGGTTTCATAAAAAGCTGAACTTACTTTCTTTTTTCCTCATTATAATTTCTTCGCGATCCTTTACATATTTTTCACTCACTAAGCCATACCCTCCGATATTTGTATCTTTCTACATTTCTTCTATTTTCTGGGATTCACTTTTTTCGTCGTTAAACATCATTACTCTACTCATGACATTACTAAAACTCTAGCCTGAGATGTCCCCTTCCCCTCCACATATATCAGTTAGTCTCTGCAGTGTATTTTTGATATTTGCCATGAGTACTTTGTACTATATCTCCCTTCGAAAGTTAGGGTCCTTATTTGTTCCCTGCACAATTGCGCACATAAGCGCGAGCTCCTTGCGTTCGATTGCATATTGACTGCACGAGCCCTCGTGTAGCAGCGGGAGCAAACGTCAAAGCTACCCGCTTGTGCCACTTACACATTCCGCGGTGTCGGATAGGGGAAAAAAATGTTAGCACATTTATACTCTGTTTCACCTTATGGTGTACCGCAGGAAAGGCTGCAAGCGCGAGCTCCTTGCTCTAGGGCACATCTTGGCGGCACAAGCTCTTGTGCATTAAGGGCAACTGCCAACGTTGTGAGCTCGCGCTTCTAGCCTTCGCTGCGGTACAGCATAAGGTGAAACGGAGTATAGTAGGTGCCAACTTCACGAGCTTCAGAGTTGACACAGCAGTAAAAAAAAAAAAAAAAGACGCAGTTTCAAACTGTCGTGATTTTGTGTTCCTCGTCGAAAATCAACAATCAGCCTCAGAATGAAGAAACTCTTCTACTTCCGGTTCTTATACTTGTAACAAAAATCAATAGATGTACTCGGAGAACACTGTACCGGCGCCCTTAGTCCCTAGATGCGTACCGATTTCGGCAATTCCTCCACGCTGACCTCACCGGTCTGAATTACCCTGCAGTTGACTTTTGAGATGGACTTAGAAGTGTCGCCGATCTGAACGAAGTGGTTTCCCTAGAACAGTTTCAGATGGGCCATGTGTGGATGGTGACGGTGGCTGACCCCGAAGCCACAGAAAAGTTGAAAATTGGGAAAGGACAGAGTGTAAATAGAAAAAAAAAACTTTAATCATCGACACGAACATAAAGGATGCGAAACTCAAGCTACTGTGGCTGCCTTCATACTTGGCAGATAAGAAGGTCGTCGAAGCCCTAGCACTCTTTCGGCACGGTTCAAAGCATAGCGCAAGAAAGGTGGCGTGTGCCAGGTATGCGGAACATGGAGACGCTGAATAGGGAAGTCTGCCTAGCATGCTGAAGGTGACGTCGTCATGACACAGTGACGTCGGAAGACATTCCTCACCTACTCAAGGTTTACGGCTGTTGTGACCGAGGAGTTGTACAGTCAGGATTAGGCAGGGCCAGGCCAAGGCGGGTACCGAAGGACGACTCAAGGCAGGAACATGACGAGACGGAAGGGTATCTTACGATAAACTCTATTTACTACATATGTATAGAAGTATCTACATCGTCCGCAAGCACACTCTCGAAGCCTCCTGCTGCTCTCTTTACAGGGTCCTTTGGCCCCACCTCCCCAGTAGGGAGTCCCTGTAGTAATGTTCGCAATTCGTAGCGAAGCGTTTTGTTCCCTGGGTTTGATCTCCCCACCCAGGTCTCCTTCCCTTGCGCACACGCCGATCATGCACCAGGCGGCGTCCCTGAACATGTCGTCTTGTCACTCTTGGGCGCACCGTCGTCGTCCGGTATGGACTGAAAAATAGAAGCCTTTCCAAGACGAAAGATATTCCGGCTGAACCCTCAAACGTTCTTTGCTGGAAAAATGCTTAAGTCCAGAACTGTGTCAGCGGGAAGTGGCCTGGTTAAGCTATCGCCCAGGTGTCGCGCCGCCAACACGGCGCCGGGCGATGTTGCCAGTGGTTAGCGGCTTAAACGGCCAGTCGCCGACCGTCATTAGGATGACACGAGGGTGGGAGGGGCGCGAGTGAAAGGAACGTGACCAGACAAATTTGAGCTCCGCATATAATCCAAGCAGGGCATTGTATGGGGGTGCTCCTATGTGGACCAAACTGGGTGTTGTATGAATGGACCGCGCTATAGGACATGCAGCCTCCTTAAAGCAGTCACCATCGGAGCATTTAGCAGTTCATTTCAACCGATGTGAGCGCACTCCACGTTTTCCTGACAGCGATTTTAGGGCTACAGAGCAATTAAACCACAAGACAAATTGATGCGGAAAATTTCACAAAACACGGGGTCATGATAAGTGTGTAAGCGAGCCTTCATTGGACTTGATTGATAAGGAACTTTTATCTTTAGAGCATGAGTGGGCATCTTGAAAATGATGTGCATGCTTGTTTTTCAGTGGTATTTAAGCCAATGCGTTTCAAATAAAATTTCATTCATGAGTGCGCCTTGTAATGTCGTCATTCTCCACCCTTTCCTTGTTTTTGTGGCGCTTAAATGAAGGTTGAAATACATACGTAAAAATACGACACGCAATCGTGACACCCATCTCACATCTTTGGTTTTACCATATATGGCAATCAGAGCATTAGAACGGCAGAGAGGTTTTTTAGTTTTTCCTTCTCCTGGCGCGAGTTTCGTATACCTTGGACTAACGCCCTGGACGTCTCCGTGGGCCTGGAGCGTGCACGTGCATCTAAAGCGCGACTAAAGGCGAAGAACTCGCAGTGGAGGCCAGGCATTCGAAGGAGATGTCCGGCAATATTATGCTTAATCGTTTTTTTTTCTTTCTCTGACCCACAGCTATTCTGATTATCTATTCAACCAGCTGTTGAATAGATAATAATGCTTCTTTTGAAGAACAATCGCTTCCCTACCGAAAACCCCAGAAAAAGTTTTCTATTTGGGTTATGGAACTGGAAATCTATCTATGAATTCTATCTGGATTTCAGGTTTTCAATAGATTATTCCTTTGTCTGCAATCTGGATTTCAGGTTTCCAGAAACAATTCCAGTTAGATTTCCAGTTCCATAATCCAGATAGTTGAAAAGTTATAATGGGTTGTTCGGTAAAGTTGTCGATAGACAATGCATTCATAGTCTCACGAATATTCCTGCTGCGTGATTGCGTTATACATCGGCCAAGGGTATTAATTTGCGAGAAGCTACGCAATCCAATGTTTGCGTAACTTCACAACTTTTGTTGAAATGAGGCACCTTCCTTTGTGCTTTCTAGTAATTGAGAAACAACTTGCAAGTCCATTGTTTTGACTTTTCAGAATTTGTTATATAGAACTGTTTAGATTCGCATAAGTTATAATATCAATGTTCTTTGCAGGTGTAGCCTTCCTTCAGGGGGGATGTGCAGTGTACGTCTAAGAGCTGCCGAAACAGAAGACACACCTGGCACATACAGCATGGTCCCCATATTTAGTGCACGAGCTCGGGCACTCGTAAGTACTCGGATGACCCGGGCTCCTAACACTTACATGAGGATATGTTCTACTAGCTTCAGGATAAATTTTAAATTTTGTTCAGGAAATTAAAAAATGTAAAGTGCGTTGGCTGTTTTTTTTTCTTTATATTTTAAACACCGAGGAGTGAGGAAACAGGAAGACATTAAAACAACTAACCCCCAAACGCAAAGCTAAAAAAATGCCAGTTTCTAATCAGCTTGCCGACAGCCTTGCATTAACTGGGTCCTCTTCGTTTTTTTCCCACAAATACGAAATAAATAAATACGAAAGGAAGTTTCCGTAAGTTATACTGTCGCTGATAGCATAAGCACAATAGCGCCTCGCGACTTACGATTATTTCGTTATCCTGGCGAGTCAGTGGACAGACATTGAGAACGCAAATATTGCTACGCGCGTGTCCCAGTTGCATAAAAACGCGCCTGGGGCACCGTTTCTTTACGTTCTGATCAGTGACCTAATGTTGATAATGCAGCCTTCACTTTGTGGCGGGCGAGCTCAAAAAAATGTGCCCTAGCCGAACTGTAAAAAAGCCTAAAATATTATCTTCCAGTGCTCACGAGCACGCCACTTAACAAATCTCGTGTTTTTTTTTTCTTGTTGTTGTTTCTTTTTTTGCAGACTTGGAATGGTACATGATGGAGACAAAGCAGTATATAGCACTGCTGGATACAAGCATCATGTATGCAAAAGCGCACGTGACGGCTACACAATGGCACCAGTTGCAAACGGCGCTCGGAATGGAGAATGGTCTACGTGTTCCAGGCAACACTTGCGTGGATTTCTTTGAGTACGATTTTCATTTCCTATTTTCTGCTTCCGCCTTACCTCTCAGCCCGATCACACACAGCCCATTGTAAGTGAGATGTTACAAGTATTGATCATTCCAAGGATTAATATTACAGGGTGTTTTTGACAGCTTAACAGATTTGTTCTAAAAAAGCCGTGAAAGCTACACTTATGCGATTTGTTGCAGGTAAGTTATACGGCCAGGGAGGACATATTATACGCGTTTAATCGCGGCCATCATTCAGATAATTAAGTATTACTTGTTAATTAACTCTTTAATTAGTGAAAATAAACACATGGTTTCAATGAAAATCTTGCTGAACGTCATCGAGAGCCACTAATTCAGTAATTCTTAATAATAATAATAATAATAATAATTTTTTTTATTTTTTATGTGCCCAAGACCAACCCGGAGGTCTTCGCTTTGGCGCACAAGTCAATGCTAAAATCGAACAAAAACAAAGTAACACAATAAATGCAAAGTAAAGCACAGGTCAAAAGGTGTGTAGGAAGCATTTCCGAACTGCTTGCGGTGAACAGATATATCACTGAATATATCAATAATTGTATCATTAAGGCGATTATATAACGATTGTATACGTGACAGGAGCGAGGATCGACACATGGTATTGACGTAAAAAGCTTACAAATACGTTAAGCGCATGAGAACGCAGCAGTGCGCCTAAAGTTACCACTCGTGCAGCATGACTCAAGGCTATCAGGTGCGAAAAACGGCAGCCGCGCGATTTTTCCTCTCTCATCATACTTTGTACTGTACCTGTAGCACGAGTGCTACCTTTAGCGCATTATTACGCTATCCACACGCACATGGTATTTCTAAAAATTATCGATTTTCGTAGACGCTGACAAAGTTTATGTAATTGAAACCATGTCTACTTTCACTCGAGCTCCTTATGGACGTATAAGGAGTGTTTTAAGCTAAAAAAGTCGCGAGAAAACACCGCAAAATAATATGATGGAGGCTAGTGTGATAAGGTGGAGCCAGGGTTTTGTACACCAGCTGACATCACTTGATTATCATGACTGCCGCATACCTCTGTGCCTGCCTCTCACCAGCCCGCGCGCATTCGAGCTTCACCGCTTTTTACCAGAGTGCAAGGAGCAGCGGCTGGCATGGGTGAGCGCCTGCGTTCGCGCGAGATGCCCGGAAACTATGCTCAGTGCCATTACTGGTCTACCTTCTTTGGTCTTGATTGTAGCTTGAACTCTAATCTCAAAAAGCGTCGCCAAGAAGAAAAGCAAAAAGCGGGTTTATATTTAAATAAATACAGTACAGGTAGTTCCCGTGCGTCTGTTGTACGAAATAAAGTCACTGGATCCTGGGAAAGCAGCGCCATTGCCTTCCCTACCTGCTAGCCAAACGCAAACAAATGCAACCATACAGACGACCAAAACCTCGCAAGGCGATTGGCAAATCGGTCTTCGTTGCCATGATAATCACCGTTTCGGCCCCTTCAAATCTTTGAAGCTTCGAGAGGGTCGTTCTTGATCCAGTCGCACCAAGATCACCATGGAGCATCGTCGTACTGAATGCGTTCCTCGCCAATATAAGCGTCGTTGGCACTGTGTATGCAATCAACTTATCTACCATGCTCATTTCCACGGATCTCTCACAGCTATATTGTTCTTGCTCAATTTAAAAAAAAGAAAAATTATCTTTCAAAAGCTTCCAAGCACTAACACCGCGCGTCGTGGTGATACGAAGATGTACGCTGTTTTCCGGTGTGTGGATAGCAAATTCTCGGTATAAAGAAAACGTGTCTATAAGGCTACCCGACACCAGAAAATTCAGATGTAATGCGTCGGTGACGCATTACGGCTCATAACACGTAGAGCAAAATCTCACGCAGCCAGAACCCTGGGGTCCCTGTACCCAACCCCCACCCCTGCTCGCTTACGCTGGTGAGCTCGCTAATCAACCGGAATATGGAAACAATACAAAGTTCCGGCTCCTTCTGTCTCAATTGTGCGTACACGTTGCAGATTTTCTTGGTTTGTTTCCACAACTCTTGGTTTTCCGAAATTCGTAAAAATCCTACGGAGAAAACAAAGGGGCGAGCTCACGGAAGGTACCGATCGATACATCATAGATAATACCCGACAACGCACACCATAAATACGCCATCTTTGTTTTGCGGGGAACCAGAAAACCTGCGGCGAACTTAAACCAGAAAAACCCGAAAGAGCTCAAAAGTAATGCATAAGTTTGGCACATCCTGGCTAATATTAGAATAGCATTGTTAAATCGTAACTAAAATAGCCATTTTATATTTTAATTCGTCCTAGAAGACAAGGCCGTAGCGCTCTTCTCGTGACGTCGCGAAGGAAGGCCATCGGGGGCGCGCGGCGAAGCGAAGGCAACGCGCGTGGATCGACCGTCGTAACGCGCTTTTAGTCACATACGCGTGTCTTATTAGCTAAAATGAAAGCTGCACATAGCAACGGGTCTCGAAAATATTTTATTACACGGGCAAAATATTACACCGCTAAATAATCGGGATGAAATGGTACGGGGTAGGCGTATAAGAGAAAACATTGAGCCACGCAATAATTGCTGTAGGAATGCATATTTTACACAGAAATACTTCGACAAAATGGCGAGACACGCAGTGATTGGACACAGCAAAACAGATCACAGTTAAAAATCAGGTAGACGTAGTCAACGCGGACACGGCTAGACAAGTGTCACTTACGATCATGTAAGCGATGTTATCGCGTGCAGTGACTGAATTCTTGCATCATACCCCGGCCACATGGCAAAAGTAATGTAATTTCGATCGAATGACATTATGGGGTCGACAAATCAGCTTGCGACGCTCGTATAATCACTCAAGACCGCGAGCTGATTAAGTCCCATATCATTTAATGAAAATATATTAACTTTTCCGTGTGGCAGGGGTACTAAACTTACTATTTACAGTCAACTAATTTACTTCTCCCTATGGGCTCGAGCTGCCTTAGAACAAAATATCTTATTTTGTATACAATAATACTATTACCTTAATACAGTTAAGATTCTAGTATAAAAGCGGTAAAGGCAATAAAATAGCATTAGTATAAATAAACACATAAGCACAAACAACGCACTTTGTATAATCACACAAACTTGTTATTCACCTTCCAGTGAAAACTAGAATATTACCACGCATATTTACAAATGTCGACGCAACCGCACACGGATAACGACGAACAAGATGCCATTCTGTCACGAAAAACAAAAACGAAAAAACAACCCGACTGCAGCACTTTACTCGCGTCCCACATGACCAAGAAAGCCCGTAAATAAGTTGTTACTCACCTGTCGATCGTATCCACACGTCCCACAATAGCCGTGGCGAAAACATTTGAACACGAACTTTAGGTCTCTCTCTGTCGAAAGAGAGGTCTATCGATAATCGACCAGTGTCATCGTTGGCTGGTTGCCACACATGTCACTCAAACCGTAGCAGGACTTGTTCCGCGAATCCACGTAAATGCCGTAGTATCAAGCGAACACAAAAAAAAACTACCCGAGACTGCGGTGACGATCAAGAAACCACGGGAAGGATCAAAAGAACCACACACACACACACACAGAGCAGCGGGCGGCAGCAGTGTGGGAGGCTTAACCAGCTTAACGTCGTCGACCCATCTCTTGCTCGCGTGCGCTCCCTGCAGCGATGACTGGATTTTTTTCGGTTCCCTTCCCTTCTGAAAGTCTCAGGGTTCCTTTTTAGACAGTCAGCAGCTCACACACAACGTAAATTTACCAGAATCGGAGCCCGTACGAGGGAAGAAAACGTCGCAGCGGACCGGTTCATTCGAAAAGTGTGGGGATCTGCGGGATTGCACGTAGTCCCGCGGTTACGGGGATAATCATAAATAAAAAATTAGTACTTTCAACCTTGATAGCGCGTTGTATATTATGTTTATATTATATATATAATAAATTGTACAATACTGCGCTTTTAAAACATATATTAATGTCAGATAAACGCTCACGAACACCCCGCGCCGCTCGACAAGAAACGTTTTTTTCACGTCGATGCCACAAAATTTTTCTCACGTAGTTGCGCTATGGACTTCCTTCCTCCGCCATTGTGACGTAACCACTCGGAGCGCTACTGGCCTTCTCTTCTAGGAGGTGTTAATCGGACACAGCGCCTGACGTCACGTGATGGGGAGAGGGCACACGGAGGTGTCTTAGTCAGTCTAGGTGGTGTTGGTAAGACAAGAGAGACCAGACCAGTTTTTGAGCCTCTTGCGGCGTCTTAGGACCGAATGCGCCGCTGCGGAGCTGGTTCTAAGACGTTGCTGTAAAGCTCGTTCCGCACTCTTGCGACCGGTAAGACCGAGAGACACCAGACCGGTTTTTAAACTCTTGCGATCTCTTGGGACCAGCCCCGCTGCAGCGCATCTGGTCCTAAGAAGTCGCAAAGAGGCTTAAAAACCGGTCTGGTCTCAGTCTTGCTCGGTCACCAAATGAGCAGACGCTAGAGGCTTAAAAACCGGTCTGTCTCTCTCGGTCGTACTCGGTTGCAAGAGTGTGAACGGGCCTTTACTCGGTCGCAAGAGTGTGAACGGCGCTTTAGGCTCACGCCCGGCCACAAGAACTTCTGGAGAGCCCTCGCCCTCGGCCTCCCAGCAGAAAAGGCCGCGTTGTGGGTCTCCAAACCAAAAATGGAAACCGCGAAGTGTGCTCTTTTAGCGGAAGTGGGAACGCTTCGTTTCGTGTTTCGGTTTGAACATTTTTTTTTTATGGTAAAGGAGACACTGGAAAATGGAGACATTGGGGAGAGATGGTGCGTGTGACGTCGAAACAGTCATCAGAAAAGATGTTAATTATGAAAGACCAATGAAAATGTCTCTGTCCACCTGCTGTGATTAGTTGCCTTGTGATATGTGGCGTCCAGTGGTTTTGTTACGCACGCATTTTCAGGCTCGATCGGGCACCCCCGTCAAAAAAAAAAAGAACGGGTCTAAGCGAAACGCGTCAGGAAAACTCTCATAATACCCCTGTTACACGGGCACACACTTAACCGCAGGGTTAACTCAGCTTTAACTGCTGTTACACGACACCACAGATACCCCACAATACTCTCGGACAACTATTTCGCCAAGGAGATGAAGGCGCGTGCACTGCTGGCATGGGTGCTCAAGATGCTCAAGCGCAGGTTCTCCCATCGCTTTGACTGCATCGCCGCAGAATATTGTCGGCAGTATTGTGCGCTAACTGTGGCTTAGCGTAACTGCAGCTAAGTGTGCCCGTGTAACAAGGGTTTATGAGACAACGCTTCCCGCTTTTCTGTTTTTGGTTTGGAGAACCCTTTTGCCGTCGGGCCACGGCCGGTCATGCGGTTTGTCGATTTGCCGGGCCAGGACTGCGGGAGCAGACTATGAAAAATGCCATTCAGTCGTCTTGTGTGCTTTCCCGCGACCACACAAAAAAGTAGTCGCGACAGTTCGTTGTCTCCTCGCACCTGTACTCACTTTGCGGATTGCGTCGCCAAAGTGTAAACCTATCAGCTCTCTTTTTGTATATTTTGTTTTTGTGATGCTTCTGGAAGTACCACGCGGTATTTTTTTTTAATGATGCCGGATCTGACACCACCGCCGCTGCTTTGCCTCACAAAAAGATACAATAGTATATTTTAAAGCACTGTTCATTGTCCTGGCGAAACGTGGCAACAATACCAACTATTTTGGCTGCGATCAGTAGCATAGGAAGCCACGTCACGGCCGTCAAATCCACGGCCAGTCCACACCACCTCTAGAAAAATCAAGAGCCTGCAAACATCTTTCTCTTCCTCCAAGAACTCCGCGATAGGACCGCAGTCCGATGCCGAGCATCCTTCGACAAGTTGATTGGGCACAAGCCCCAGCCCAACGCTGACGTCACGCCGGTCACCAATGAAATTACATGTGCCAACAAGTGACACCGTGATTGACCGGCACGCTAACCTCTCCTTCCAACCGGTGACTGCACGACGCCATTTTACGGCGAAGGAGACGGCGACGAGAAATTTATAAACATTTCGAAAAAGGAATCGCTTTGCTTTTACAAATATTGTGAGAATGTTATCGCCTCCGTCGTCGTCAGCGAACATTTAGCCAAAATCTTTAACGCTCGTTGTGCGGACGAACGCGCTCGCCCACTGCGGCAACTTGACGGCTGGTAGCATCGGGGGACGGTGTCGAGGTATCTGGCTCACGCGTTTGTCGCTTCGCCCGATCTTTTTTTTGCTTTTACAATGAAAGGGCGTTATGCCACGCAGGCATCTTTGCCGCCTTGTGACAACGTCATCTCCGGTCGATCAGTAGAGAACCTCGCCGCATCCTATTGCGCACCTGACGCAGACTGAACCATGTTCTCGAATGCGCAGGAACACGGAGCACGCGCAGTACACCGAGTGGGCCGGAGCATGCCCGGCATATATGTGTCGTTGAATATGGACCTTTCCAAGGAAAAAAGCTACTGGCAGGTTTCATTTTCGGTGTCCGTGCGTATGGCGCGTGATTTACTCGCATTCCGAAGCGACGAACATGCGCGTGCTGGGCTCTGACGATCGCACGCCGAGCTGGGTACTTGTAAATATTGGAATGTTGTACAGGTAATGTTAATCTGTTTTTGTTTTTTCAGGACTCTGCAACAGGCTTGCTTTGATATGTTGTCAACGAAACACTACACGATAAATATGACACGACTTCCTGGGGCAGACATTACAAAGCAACAATTGTGTGAGAAAACGTACTCAAGCTTCAATGGCATGATAGTTCATCCCGTAAGTTCCCGGTGTTTAAGCGCGTCTTCATAAAGATAAGCTAAGCACAAAACTTTATATTAAGGTTCGGCAACCGCGACAAATATATGACGTGCCCTCGAATGCCAGAACACGATTGACGGGTATTTGTTTTTTGAAGGGTTCATTCTACATTATTCGACGAAACAATACGAGAGTTATGTCATATCTGAAACACAAGTATTTTTTATTGAATAATCTTTGGCAGGAAGGGGCTAATGAACTGCTCATACAGCCTTCAACTCTTTTATGTATTTGACGGTAAGATAATTCGGTGACGCAACCTCGCGGACGCTTTCCTGTGACATCGTGTGATTCAAGCAGACGACGAGGAAAGCGGACGCAGAGTGGTTATATTAGTTTTCATCTATACCAATTTATAAGCGCCTAATTTATTAAAAAAAGTGCATGATATTTCTATTATATTTTTTCTTGATTTAAACGATTTTATATACACAATTTTTAAAATATTCAAGAAAAAAACTTGACCTTCACATCACAGCCTGCGCGACTTACGTCACGGAGTCTTTGATTCTTCTTCTTTGGAATCTGTAGAGTATCTCGTTCATATATATTAGTTTTTAGTTTCCAGGGTGTGAGACGTGCTGCCATCTTAGCTGTGCACGTCCGGGCTGTTGTTTTGCGGGGCGCCGCGGCTAACTGAGCTTGTCCATACCGACGCTTCACTCCATGTCCGATTCGCCAGTATAATTTATCTTTATTTTTAACCTACCTTTATTTTGGAAGGCATCATTGTAGGGGTTAATTACGTACAATATTATCAAAATACACACGTGTATATGCACGAAATATACATGCGTACAAACAGCTGCAAAAAAAAAAAAAAACCACTATGCAAGCAAAAAAGATGCATACACACAGCTGCTAAAAGTAAAACAATGCAAAAGCAATTTCAAGTGAATTCGTCAAAAAAGAAGGAAAATATTGACTTGTCAGGTTTTGCTTTCATCTAAGTGCAGCTCCGGCAAACTGTCAAAAGTTTCGTCAGAGGCCGAAACCACAGTGTCAGGGAGTGTATTCCACTGCTTTATGGTTCGCGGGAAAAAGGAGGATTTTAGAAGAGATGCTGTTCATGTTATTTAACTCGTTTTCTTTGGGTGGTCTAATCTAATCAAACTTTAGTAGTTAGATCAGACTATAACTTTTAGTTTTTAGTCTAATCCTTGGGAAATAAAAGTAGGGGGTTTTAAGTAAATGTCCGGATCAATGGTAATATATTCACGCACCACTTGGTTTAGGAACGAGTACCTTGATAATCTGCGTCAAATTTCAAGCAAGTCACATGTCAAGTTTTTTGTTTTTTTCTGTGCCATGACATTTTTATTGAAGTGTTATAAGTTAGCAACAAAACAATCTGGTCAATTTTGAATGGCCTCAAGTTTATTTAGGTTTTAGTGTCAAAATTCCATACTACAGTGGCTTATTCTAATATTGAACGCACATTAGAAATGTATAAAACTTAATTGACGTCACGAGCTGCCCCTTTCAAGTTCCTCTCGATAAAATTAAGTACACGTCCTGCTTTCATCGAAGTGCATTGAACATGACGACTCCATGTTATATTAGATGTGAAGATAACTTCCAACTATTTTGCATACTTCAGCAGGGCAATTTTATTTCCACCTCGATAGAAATCAATCTGGATGATTAATCGCCCCCTGCTATAGCAGATGCACTTACACTTTGCGAAATTCAGTTTAATTTTTTTTAGTACCCCATGTGAGAATTTGATCAATATCTGCTTGTAAAGCAAAAGCGTTGCCCTGATTATATAACTCCCTTATAACACACATTAATTTGCATATAATCTGACTCTGGAGGTATAATTTTGTAACCCATATCATTGGTGTAGATCAAAAACAGAAGCGGACCGAACACGGATCCCTGAAGAACACCGACCTTACTTAAGCAAAATAAGATTAAGAGCCATTAATAACTACTCTTTCGGAGCGACTAACTACATAGTGTTGTTCCCAACCACGGACGAAATCAGGTAAACCTAAGGAGGAGTGCTTATGAAGCAATAGAGACTGTTGCACAGTGTTACGTGGGTTAAGGTCAGGAGGCAGGTTTAAGCAAACTGTTAATTAAAGTATAGCCATGTCAGCCGGTTTCAATTCCAAAGCATGATACGCCCCACGATCCTGACTGCGTTCTCACCGAAAGTCCTCTTCTACAATAGCACATCGTAACACGCCACCCTTCTTTTTTTAAGAGAGAGTAGTTTTACGGTTTGTGGAAATAACTCAGCGCTGGTGACGCGATTGTTAGTCTCTGTATGGTAGTGGCTGCACCACGGCACGTCCACTTCTTGTCGTCACTTGACGGTCCTGGCGATGCAGGCTCTGAGTTTCTGCAGACCCTGACATACTTTCAGTCGGTTGGTAAGGCGGTTGAAGAGCTTCCTCTCAGACTGTCGGGCAGTAGTCTTCAGCAGTTGTGCTGGTATTTAATGCTCCATGCTCTTCCTTGTTGTGGTATCGATTGCGCCTGCAGGGGCGTCCTTCTTGTCCTTGCACAATGTATGAATTCTACGAAGCCGTACGAAGTGTTTCGTATTCATGAGCAAGCTTAGAGGAAACAACATCAAAAGGAATGGCTAAAACGCAGGTTTGCTGAGTGTTTCCTTTATTAACCCAAAACTGTCTTGGAAATTTCTACCTCGGAAACTTTCGTGTGTGTTTGTCCGTTTTAGTTTTTTTTTTTTTTAAGCTCTGGAGCAAATTTTGGGCGCTCTTTTTCGGAATGGAGGAGGTGCCACAGTGTCCTGACGCACACATGTGTTTATTAGAACTGCAACTTCTGGCTTTAAAAAGCTTACAAATCAGTTCTGCAGCACGCTAAGCCTATCTACATTAGAGTGAAGGGACCCTGTTATGTTTACCCGAAAAAATAAGGAAGCACTTTGGGCAGATTTAAGCTACACGCGGTCAGATATATACATCGAGTTTTGAGGGCTGGTATCTCTCTGCTTGACTACATAAGCAGGGGCGATCGCAAGCTTGCCAATATTATCTTCCCGAGGACAATGGTTTTCCTCCACGGAAGCCAGAAGGATGCCATATTTCAACTGTAGAAATAACTGTTTCAGAAATCACACGGGTGATAATCTCTTTAGAAGTGTTTCACAGCGCTTAAAATACTCTTTTTATTTAGAGGAAATGTACTTTGACTGAAGAGCTGTTTTGTTTGATTGGTACTAATCTGTGCAGCGCGGCATGCTGAGCTTAGGACCTTAATCTTTTCTATTACTATTAAAAAACTACATTTCTCTACATTTTAGGAGAAATAGTCATTTACATTAATTTATTTTTACTTTTCTCCAAGTTGTACCGTGAAAGAAGGTGAATGGAACCATCAAAGCGTACTTCTGTAACGCTGACGCCAAATTAAATGTCAACCACGCTTCTTCACAGAGTTCCCAGAATGCCGCAGAGTGCAGAATATGGTGCTGCCCTCAAATTACAAACAGTGCCTACCAGCTCAGCTTACGGATGGAATGGAATGTACACAAGGATCTGTAAGGACTATTTTTATAATTTGTATCCTGCACTATTCCCGTACAAGACATTCGATGCAAACACATTTCAGTTCACTACAATTCGCTTGTTGAAACATGTATGGGTTAGCATCGACTGTGGTGAAAAGAAAAGCGGCTAGTCAAGTAATGAGAAAATTATTAACTCTCTCTTTTTATCATCTGATCAATCGGATACTTTTATCTTCATTAAAATATTAGTATCATTACAAGGTAATGTTTTTGTTTATAAAAATGTGAACACGTTGTGCAGGTTATTTTCTCTAATAAATGAGCAGACCTAATTATGTAGCTGAAGGGCACATAGTCTGCGCTGGTATCCTTAGCTAGCCTTGCGAAACATTTCTTTTTTAATATAATATCGGTTACTACACCGTTTCTACACATGCCCGGAGGTTGGATTGCTACTGTAGGTTGTAAGATTACCCTTGCTTCAGCCCACCTCGGAGTATGACGCAACGCGTCTGGTTCAACAACACGTAGTCACCTATTGACGGTTATGGCTTCGCGACCTGACTTGAAAAGGCCCTGTACATACTCTGCACTGGCCTTTTATTAGCGGTGGAGAGCAGCGTGCGTGGCCAATTGCGCTTGGCTACCTCGCGGTGGAAATGACTGGACAGGATTTAATATGCGGGCAACCTGATCGAACGCTGCGCATCACAGGTGGCCCACGAGGTATAAAGCTTCGAGGTTGTTAGAATTTTAAGAATCAATAGACGGGAGGGACAATTACAGGGTGACTTTCATTGGGGCTCTGGTTTATTCCACCGATCGAAGTATATGCACCTATTATGTAACTACCGCATGTACACCAACGCTTCGGAACGCATTTTAGATGGTTCGCAATAATTGGTTTGTTAGCGTGTCACGCTGCGATTTACTACAGATGTACGGCTAGGTGGTGGAAGCTTGCGGTAAAAATATAAAGAACTTCCTTTAAAAAAAAGGAGTGGTTCGGGCATTCTGCGGCAGCATTCGCAGGCGGTGTCATGAACAGGCTCTCCTAGTTGCATCTGCCTAAAACAGACGTCGGAAACATCGAGGGTGCGCCAGCGCCGTGCTTAGCAGACGATCATAAGAACGACTTCACTGTGCCAGCGCACATCTGTGTAATGTATAATTTTTAAAGTGCGATAATTTATTTATTTAAGAAAAACCTGAATAGGCATGCAGGCTTTGAAATCTTTCATGGCACCATATTTTTTATACAGAAATAATCGTTTGAGGCATAGAGTTAATATAATACTCTAGACCCTACTGAGAGTGCCACTTCAGCCCTGATGTGTAATTGAACCCTCTTATTCATTCAAAGCCCTACAACTCATCAAGCCCTTCAGCCCTTCAAACCCCTTCATCCCTTCAACCCCTTAGACGCACAAATTACTGTGATCCATAGACCAAAAATGACAGTTCAAAGCGTTACTCGGAAGTCTATGTCAGACATTGAGTTTTATATGCACGGTGTAATTAAAAAGACGATAAGAGCCAACGTGTACCTCAAACCCGTGCTGCAAGCAGCTGTAGAACAAAAGCGATCAAACCAAATAGGAACAACTGAATTATTTGTCACAAAAGAATATTTCGAGGTACTCACAATGCACTGGGTAGATTCTTGAGATGTACGGCAGTTCAATGAAGCCAAGCAGGTGTTCCACACGCACACTACGCGCTGTCAGTAGAACGTTTAGTAAAAACCACGAACGCAAAACCAACGTCCACCGCCGTTGAGAAATTCTGAGCGCGGTCAAGGTGTCCTCGCTGGTGCCCTCGCGGTAACGTCCCCGGCTTTTTTTCTTTTTCACCCGCTGGACGGGTTTCTGAAGCCGCGAAAAGACAAAGGCGCAATGAAACAGGGCACTAAGATACCTTTTCCTTGATCCGCACACTAAGCTGCTCTACAATGTTAGGTCCCACGCATGGTACGGGAAGGCCGACACTGTGCGTCCGCTCGTTGCTTCCGACCAATACAAATAGTCAAGCGGCTTCCCCGACGGATGTATGCTGAAGGGTCAGGTGACCTTTCCCCATGCCCTTTAAAACGATATTGATGGGTGCTGTGCTTCCACAGAAAAGATTGGAAGAGACTCCACATGACTCCCGAAAATTATGACGGGTCATTACACCCATTAGAAATTCTTAAAGGGTACTTCAGGCTCTTTAGAAAACTTCAAAGGACATATCAAACTCACATTAACTGAGGAGCGTGTTGATAATATTTACTGGCAACAGAAAGAATAAAACAAACACGGGACAAGGTACGACGTCCCTTGTCCCTCGTCGTCCCTTGCCCGAGTTTATTTTATTCTTTCTGTTGCCAATCAAAATCTCAAACTTCTTTAAAAAATTTGAAAGGTAGGGTACGGCAAAACATTCCAGAAATAATGGTGGACCCCATAGACGGTTTTTCAATAGGGTAGGGAAAGGTGTCGTGCAATTAGGGCCCCATGCGGAAGGGCGGGGCGTAGACGCGGACATCGGTGGTTCCAGTTGGCGGTCGCGATGAACCCCACTGGCGACGCTTTAATATGCAGAAAGAAGATGCAAAACAACACACGTAAGGTCTCTACCCTGTTTTTTTCAGCTACTTTGCAGGAAAACACCGGAACCTGCGCAATGTGTGAAATTAAATAAAGTTGGCAAGCGCTCGAGCTACTTCAGCCCGTTGCGGTAAAACGACCACTCCTAACTTTTCGTCTGCTTTCTTTCTCCGCTGTTCTGTCACTCTCTTTCTCGTTCTTCCTCTCGGGGCCTTCGATGTCAGCGCCAAGGATTTG
This sequence comes from Ixodes ricinus, assembly GCA_037355805.1. Taxonomy (NCBI): domain Eukaryota; kingdom Metazoa; phylum Arthropoda; class Arachnida; order Ixodida; family Ixodidae; genus Ixodes; species Ixodes ricinus. The sequence goes on from JAZHYW010013380.1 coordinate 32,871, forward strand.
CCGCGTTCCACTCCCGTTTTACGCCCCCTAGATTGAGGCGCAACACACGTATTCTTGATGATGATGGCAACTTACGAGGCTACCCACTTTGAAACGAAGTGATTGCAAAACAATTTATTCGTGCCTATCAAAGTTGAAAATAAAATAGTTATAGAAACAAAACAAATATATTGTAACTTCTGTCGGTCTTCGCGACCGATTCTTCAAACCTCCTCTTAGTTTTTTCGGTCGCTTCTCTGCACTGTTCCCTTGGTTCCGTTTCCACTGCGACGCGCGTAGCTCCGCACTTTGAACGTTAGCTGCAGCAGCCTTGTTCGAACTAGAAGTCCTAGCACGCGTCATCTGTTGGCAGCACACACAACTAGGTGAGCACGGTCATCGTCACCGTCTGCGAATGCCGTCGTCGCGAAATACCTGAAAGCAGGTTTTTTCTTCTTTTTTTTACGAAGTAATTTTGTCTGTTAATAAATTTGTCTAGGCGCAACTCTGTATTAAATCCGTTAACGAGGTAATCCTGTTGACGACATAATGCCGTCCATTAATATAGCCACCTAGCCGCACCATCTGTGGTAAATGGCTCCAGCGATACGTTGAGAAAACGATTTTCGGACCGTCTAGGGCTCTGAGACTGAGTTCGGAGCGTTGTGTACACGAATGCTGTCGAAGAATTGCATAAATACAAAATATGGTAGCTTCGCTTATTTTGTATTCAATCAACAGGCAATTTAATACTTAAAAAAATGAAAGCCGTTTACAACTCCCTGTAACGCCGAATTAGAGCGCAGCTCTTGAGGAGGAGCACGGAAGGGTACTGAGGGGATAGGGGGATTCACGTGACCTCGGAGAGGGACGGGTCACGTGACCTTGTGGGGTGGGGTCACATGACCTCACGGGGGGGGGGCGGGGGGGGTCACGTGACCTCGCGCGGGGAGTCGTTGGCCTCGGGGGGGGGGGAGGGGTCACCGACCCCCCCTCCCCGAGGGTCACCGAAGGTACCCGAGGTCCTCCGAGATTTTCCCGAGGTACACGGGGGAGGGGAGTGCTCGGGGTTACGCTGACGCAGCGACGCGGCGTCGACGGCGACGCCACTCAAGCCGGAAACGGGCGCCTAAGAGCTTCGCTCTAAAAATAATCTTACAAACTTTCAGTCCTCATGAGTCAATTTAGATCACCCTATTCGGTCATGATCAGGACTAACACAATTTGCTAATTGTTATAAAACCTCTCAAACTTTGCTTACAAAATAGCTATATACAGAGGTTTCATTTTTGTCCGAACAGATTTCTTTAAAAAAAGCAGTGAATGTTACACTAATTCGGATTCGGCCAGTGAGGTATATGGCCAAGGGAAAATATTATAAGAGGTCTAATCAGGACAACCGAGATAACTATACTCGTTTTCACCTCAAGAACCGTAGTAAAAAAAAAGTCGGTTTCTTGCGGAGTATTACTAAATTCCCCCTTAATGTAGATATTAGAGATATATGTTGACACTTTTCAGATTAGATATATGTTATTTTATCGAGGCATACGTTTGAAACGCTAAAGCATCGCCTCTTGCTCCAACAACCAACTCTTCTCAGAACTACTTCGTGCGGCGTGTGAACAATGCGCAAAACTTCCCTTTTTTCTTGAGTTGAAAACGAGTATAGCTAAAATGTGTTAATGAACTTTTTTATATAGTTAGAGGCGAACCAGAGGGTCGCCGCCGAATGAGGAGAGGCTTTTTCTTGTCTGACACCGCCCTCTGGTGTCTGCGATAATTCCGAGGTAATCTGTTATGCATTAAGTGCTATGGAGTCCTCATCTAGCAAATACATAGCAGACCGCGCCACCAAGTCATGTTTGGGAGTGCTCCCACTCGTGAGACGTTGCCAGTCAAGCCGTCAATCTTTATTCCGTAACCGTACCTCTTCCTGCTTAAATAAAGTTATGTGCTCGTGTCGTAATTACGTAGCGGCCGGGATCAAACATACTTTATATTTGATACCAACTTTAATGAGAAGTTGGCTAATCATGAATAGTCATGTTAACTATTTTGTGATGCTTAGAGCCCCTGGAATTGGGTGATGACCATAAACAGATAAATAGATTATCACAGAAAGTGGTTTAGTGCCCTGTTGAGTCCAGGCTTATGAACCGAGTCAGACAGCGTCAGAACTTACCAACATGATGTTCGTTATGTGTCATGCGTGTGTTCTATCATCGCTGAACTAATCATTAACAAAAAGCTCATTACCTCGTAGCGTCAGCTGCGTCAGGATATTTCTCGAAATGATCACGTACCGTGCTGATTTTGGCGTGTATTGCGCTTTGAAAGTCCGCAGACAGCGTTAAAGCGGCCCGGCAACGACTTTATGTTGGTTTTAATTTGCGCCGTCCTGAGCAGCACTAACGTAGTAACCGTGAATTTTTCTTTCTGAATTTTGCTTTATTTTAAAAGTTATAGGCATATTAATATTACAAGAACAGGCAAAAAATAACCCCTTCATGACGTCCTTGGTCCTCTGTCCCCCTTTTCCCGCGCCCGCAGACCGTGAGTGACTGAGGAATGTAGGGAGGAGGGGAAGACGGAGAAAGGAGGAGAAGGCCGACGAGAGAGAGCTGCCCGGGAACGGGGCAGCTCTCTCTCCTCGGCTGACGAGGACCAACAACTTCACGATTTCGTCACATGCCGCGCGCGTTCGACACAGCGGAGCGCTCCCGTAGGAGAGAGGAGGTTTCCGCGTCGTCCGGTTAAAATATGACGAAGTGATATTTAGTCACTGTCTCCTGTGCCTCTGGGTTGCCCGAACCACAAGAGACGTGGAAACCGCAAAAAAAAAAAAAAGGTAGACGCTTAAATAGGATTGCAGGGCCCCTTTAAACACTTTTTCACTGCTCGTGGGGAATGACAGGATTTTAGGTTATTTTTTTGTAAGTACCATTGGGGCACAAGCGCAGAGTTTCCTAGTAAGATATATGCGACGAGAGGGGTTATGCGCTTGAGAGGGTAAGAGTAATTTGAGAGCTACAATAGTGAAAGTGGACCAGGATATCTCCCATCGCCTAACTCCTCCTGAAACGGCTCCTGTACATGCGCAGTAAACACATCAGCTGCGGGCAAACATACTTATTTATAAAAATGGGTCTGATGCTCACTTTTTTTTTTTGGGACCACGATATACAGATATAAATACAGCGTGTCCTATGTAACTTGCACCAAATAAAAAGAAATAAAAACGAAGGGCTTTGCAAAGGGAAATTAACCGTACGTTACAAATACATGAAAGAATAAAAGCGCAGAAGACGGGGACGGAGAGAGAATTTCTGTTTCCGTCCCCGTCCTGTATGTTTTTATCCTTTCATTTATTCGTTTCTAATTCATCAACACGCTCATTTTCAATTAATACTGCAACTGTAGATTATCAAGTGTCTCACAAAGTGCAGAACGTTTTTTACTAGTGCCTAGTTATTTAAATTGGTAATACTAATTTTCTACATTTTCTAATTATTTGTTTAAGGGGCGAGGTTTGAATGGGACAATTGCAGAGCGCACTGATAAACACAAAAATTACTGTGTTTGCCACATGATATGCTGTGCGCCCTTCTTTTAATCAGTTTAAAATAAAAGCCCGCGAAATATCCAAATCCAGTTTGTCGCTTTTTTATTGGTTCCATTGAAATGAGAATCAGCTGCGGTCGGCCTTAAAGTGAATCGGAGTATAGCGATGCGGCTCTCTCGCCTTCCGCTCCAGGAAAGACGATGGCGTCCTTTGCACCTTTCCTTAGTGCGACTCGCTGGGTGCCGGTAACAAATGGTGATCTTGTTCCCACGCTGCACTATGACTTGCGGTACGTCAGTCATCAGCCTAGAATAGTTTAGCCCTCCTGTGTGGAGTTTAACGGCAGCGAGAATCTAGGCGAACGCGAGACCAAGTCGAAACAATTCACTCCGAGTTACGATTTCAAGACTACATGTTTTGATGTTGCAGCACTGCGTCAAACACGAATGCGTTAGGAAGGGACGCACCAGACACCTGGGCCAGCGCCGCCTACGTTATACAACGACCAATCAACGACAACCAGCCAGGACGCGGAGGACGCCCTCCACTCGAAGAAATTGGTGGCCGTATTGGCCGTATTGGCCTCATGGGCCAAGACAAAACAAGCCCCGACTCGAAGAGCACCTATCAGTCGAGGATGGACTGCAGTTTGAGGGAAGGCGACTCATTCGCTCGTGGAGCGGGCCAGGGCTACACTCCGCATTAATTGGACTGCGCCGAATCTCAGACATAGCCACCTCGCTCGAGGACACACATGGAAATAGTGTAAACCACCTGCCTAAACCACGACCGCGAAAATGCAAGAAATAAAGTGATTACAGTAGCCAGCCTGTCTAGTAACTATAGTCTAGTCTGTTCTACTTGGTTGGTTTTGAATCTCCGATAACGATACCCGACAACGATAGGACTGCATGCGCAAGGACGTCTCTGCAACTGGAGTTACCGGAAGGATCTGCTGAAACGCCCTGCTACTTCAGCACTATACTTCGTTTCACTTTACGATGTACCACAACGATGGCTATAGAGGCACCGGCGGCCAATCCATAGCACGGAGTGGGTCACGTGACCTTCCGAATACTTGGATTGACGCTCTGTGAGCGGTCACGTGGTACACGCAGATCGCTGGATTGGCAGACATTGCTCGTAATGTCCGTCTCGGCAGACAGTAAGGTTATACGGAGTAGAGAAACGTGCTAAAGATAAATGTTATGCATACGGTTCCTGTTATCATTACCTAATCATGTTAAGATGTACAATAAACCTCTTTCTTCTTCTGCTCGGTTTCATTGGAGAATAAACATTTATGAACTGAAATTATCTGTGCGTTTTCACTCCATACTCTGTATAGTTATTGGGGAGGAGGACAAACAGTGAAGCCCCCAAGCGGTTAACTTTAGAACTACACGTATGGGGACAACAAACACAATGACTCAGCGCTCAGCCGACATAACCGAACGCGGCGTCAGCGTTCGGCTGGAGTGCGTGTTCTCCGGTGACGGGGAGGAGGGCTCTTGTGTTACCACTCCGGCCTGCATGAACAATGCAGCATGCACGGTGCCCAAGTTATGCACAAAAGCCGAAGTGGGTCAAGCTCGCATTTTCTGACGACTGCTTTCGGGATAGATCCTGGTACTTAACGTCACTTCGTCAGATTGATAGTATTTTTTACATTACACTGTGCCCCGCGCTCTATTGAAGAAGATGACATGGACATGCCCATAAGGCATGTGGGCATGTGCACAGAGCCTTGTGTTGAGTAAACACCGATGTGTGGGGAAACAAACGGGTCAGAGCTCCTGCCCAATAACGAGCGACATGTGCAGCACTGTTAGCTGAGAACCACCTGTTTGTTTGGTTGCTAATTTTTATTATAACTTTGAAATTCGTCTGCCTCGTGCAATTCCCCTGAACGAGGCCTTTAAGTGTGAAATGAAGGTATTAATTATTAATAAAACAATCCTAGAAGAAGGCATAGTCAATTTTTATAACATCCGTCGCTCTAAAAATGGCATAAAAGTTGCACTTTTGTAGAAGGGCATTAGATCACAGAAGCAATTCGGGATCAAACAAGCGAGTATGCATGCCCGCCCATATCACATAGAACTCCCTATGCGTATTGCCGCTTTCAAACGTGGAATCTCAAAAAACTGACAGGTATTATTTGTAGGGTTGGCAATTAATCGATTAACCTTCCGATTAATCGATTAAGGCTTTAATCGCGATCAAAATATTAACCGGTTAATCGGTTTTTTAATCAGTACCACAAAGAAGTCCGTTCGGCCAGCCAGGCGCTAAGAGTAGGTTCAACTTCGCGCTCTGTGAAGCGTCACGTGTTCGAGGATATACATTACAGTTCTGCCGAGGCCAGACGAACAAGCCGGGCCTGCATTGATACCCGCGCGACCTCGAAACTTCACGTGTTGAGGATCTAAAACACCTCCTGCCCAGGCAAGACAAGACAAGCAGAAAAACAAGCTGGGAAGCTAACAACGCCATGGTTACTTGTTCCAGTATTCGGCCCTTAAAAAAGACGAGTTCACGAGTATGAAAGGCAATCTCGCTGGAAAGTTTGGGTTTAAAGTAAACTCCAGCGGTGAAATCTTCCACCCGAAGGAAGTCCACTGCATCATCTGAAAAAGCCGTTTTCTGTACAGTAAAAGCGTAAGTTTGCTTCAGTATCGCCTACGAGTGAAGCACCCATGCAGCTGCCGCAAGGACCGTCTGACAGACAACTAATCAACGCCGTCTCATCGAGGTTCCTTTCTCTGAACTCATTGAGGTTCCTTTCTCTGAAAAAGACGAAAGCATCGCCCAAGCTCTGACTTGTTGTCTTTCTGTCGGAGAATGTGGACAAACTTCTTTGTCTTCGGAGCTGGAGCAAAAAATATATGAGTCTTTGAATCGTTGAACTATATGTATCCTCAATTCTAAATCTCCTTTGCGCTGTGTAACAGAGAGTAAAATAAGTCTTCAAAGGCAAGACGAGTTGTTGCATTATATTTAATATAATATTTATAAAAATTAACGCAACCGAATAATCGATTAATTAATCGATTAAAGGGTGGCGATTAATCGGGTTAAAAGTTTTAATCGACGCCCAGCTCTAATTACTTGAGTGTTTTTCATGTTAAACATGTACGTCCACAAAATCATCCCACTTAAACTATCTAGTAACGAACTGGCACCTCTTTTAATACATTCGTGAAAATCGAATTTCGATCTATTCTGTATTATGAATCTCACCAAAAGTGGTCATTCGAGCATTTCCGCTACTCGGTCATTCTTAAAGGGATACAGAATCGAAACTTGAAATATAGAGAAAACATCAAGAAATGAGTTCAATATGATCAGCTAAGCCCGTAATGAATAATCACACGGTCGTATTTTGAGCAGATGGCTATATTTTTGGTTCTAAATGCCGGGATTTTGGCGAGCGCTTCAAAATCAGCCATCGAAGAGCGCGATGCATCTCGGGAGACCCGGCAGACGTCTTGACGTCATCATGCCTCGGAGGACCAAGCGTACTGTAGTGACGAGTTTTGCCACTTGGAGGCGTCAACGCGTTACAATCTCGCTTTGTCGAAGTACCCAAGGGCTGTAGATATCGCGGAGCCGGCAGAGCGGCAGAGCCGCAGAGGTGTCAGAGCTGCCTCAGCTGCCTTGAGTGTGCGATGGCGGGTCAACATGACGAGAGCGGTGGCAGCGGCAGTGGGTACGATGACATTAGCGAAGACGAAGACGTCAACAGTAGTGATGGGACGAATCACCGGAGATTCGGACAGATTCGTCAGGTTCGTCGCTGGTTGCAGACGGCAGCGTGAACCTTGCGAATGCGGTCAGTTGTGTTTTTTTTAGGTACTGTTATTGCCAATAACCAGATTCCGTCTTGTTTACTTCAACGCGCCCAGGTCCAGATGAGCTGATCGGTGTGGTTGGCGTAGGCCTAACCAATGCACGGTCTCGGTTTCTGCGCGGTTTCGCGGTGATCGGTAAAATAAAATGTAGCGAAATGCTGTGTATTATTCATAATATGGCGCAGCGCGCAATAAATATATTCAGGCAAGGAAATGATTCGTCTCCTTCTCCAGAGCTGCGTAAGACGCGAGAGCGATGAAAAGTGTTGCTAGTCCCAACTTCGACCGCGTACCGGCACCGGCGAAGAAAAACGTCGCACTGTCGTTTCTCCGTTCTCGGCAGCAAGTTTTGTATACGGGAACTTTATTTGATAAAAAAGAAACAACACAGGGGTGTCCAACGCAACTTTATTGTTCAGAAACAAACACTAATTCAGATATAATTAACTAGAAAGGCACAAATGCAGTACAGGAGACTGTGATAGTACGGCGCAAAGAGTTTGTTTCCCGTGTTCCGATAACAATACCGCAGTGGACGTACACGTTGAAGATAATCGAATCGTGAACATACTCACTTGTGTGGGGTGTGCTACTGGTGCTATTTTGACCGTAATTATGGGCACGAAATGTCCTTCTGCCGAACAGCACGTACGGCATCGATCTCTTGCGGGGGGGGGGGGGGGGACTGCTGCGAATTTCGGGCGAGCACGGTCGACGTCTCCGGTCTCCGGGAACCCCGAAGTACGAGAACGCGATCTTCGCGTAAACATCACCTCGCTCCGTCGACCCGCCGCTGCACCGGCTGCACGTCCGCCGAATCCCGCCGGGCTGGGGCGGCCACGCCAAGCCTGACGAGATCCACGAGGAACTTATCGCGCTTGTGTTTCGCCGCAAGGGCAGTCGCGGTGGTCACTGCCATGACCCCGCCGACAACGCCGGAGGTTCCTCGTGCCCAAGAAAGTCTCTTCAACCCGCCTGCCCCACAACCGACTGTCGCCGAACCGCCCGGGCGATGAAAACATGCGCTCGTATTTCCACGTGCACCAAGCATGCCTATTTTGGTCGTAATCCGAAACCGAAACCAATTTTCCCGCGATGTCTGGTTACCGTTCTCGACAAACATCCGAAATCTTATAAACAAAGCGGAACATTTCATTCATTACTATGATATTATATTACAACAATATTTTGTGCACTTTGTAGAATTTAGTGAATTTAATATCACGAAAAGTTGAAACACACATAAACGTGATCTCGCAACCATGGCAACGCTCCGAATTTTTCCGAACCTCGGTATTTTCCGAGCCTCGGTATTGCGTTCAGGCCTAGGCAATCTTTACTAGTGAGTGGACATACCGCTGTGGCGCTGCTTTCAGAGGCATGTTGTCGTCACGACATTCCATTGAAGCTTCATAACCAACTACCAGGTGGTTTTTGATTATCGTTTAATTCACTTTAAAATATGTTTTCTTGCGTTTTTGTGCGCAATATTTATGTTTCTATGGTTCTACTGCTACCTGCGTCGTGTTGAAACAAAGAAATGAGCTCCAGAATTTGGTTTCCGTACCCCTTTAAGGGGTGCAGAAACGAAAATTCATATATTCGAATTTCGTTCGGAAATGAGTCAAGCACGACGGATAATAACCGTAAATGATAATCGCACGTTTGTATTTTGAACGACTGGCTATATTTCTCGTTCCAAATGGTGCACTTGAGCAAGCGCTCGAAGAGAAGCGAACGGAGAGCGCGATGCGAGATGCCCATGGGATATCCGGCGCAAACAAAAACAGAAGAAAAGAAAAAAGATTCCCCGCATTTTTGACGTAGCAAGCCTGGCGTGGTTATGAGCTTTGCCATTGGTGGCGTTGTAAGCGTTATGGTGGTGCCAATAGCGTCACCGCGTAACAGCCGAGCCGTTCGAAGTGTCCCGTGGGGTGACGAGCGTGCGGCTGACCCAAGGAGCACGTAGCTTCCACAGCGCTGTCAGGTAAGGGGTGAGCGGAATGGGAAAAGCAACTGTTGTCAAAATTTTGAGCGACGGGCTAACCATCTAGGAGGACAATGGCTGTATCCGGATACACAAGCGATGGTTTGGTACAATGCGCGATTTGTGAGTTGAGGAAAGCTATGTAGGAAAATGTTGAATTCCAAAAAGCGGCGCTGCTCCGATGGAACTTTCTGCGTCATGACTACGTAGCAAGTTCCGCAACGTTGCTAGATTACCTCCTAAATAGGCTCCACATGCATCCACCAGGTGCACATTGAAAGAACGTTTAATTAGCTTTAAAATTAGTTTTGTTGTGCCTTTCAACGAAAGACTGGCATCTTTGAGGTTATGCTGCAACATGCAACACATTAAACCTAAAAAATGAGCCCTGGAAGTTCGTTTCCGCATCCTTTTAAGACCATGATGATTTAGATTGTACGGCTCGCCTCTATACTGATTGTTAGTTCGGGTGCCCTCTTCCAGGAAGGTGTATGTAGGCACTCGAATTGATGTTATGACACCCATTAGATAATTAGGAGAAAAGAAACATTAATCTCCTAATCTCTTGTAGTAAACCTATTACCCAAGATTTTTTAATGTTCTCTGGTAAATGTTCCGTGCGACGTCAATCAAGATAAATCTAATCACACTGCAAGCTGTTGAATACACTAAAGTTGACCTGTCTTGTACGGCATGAGTAGGTAACAGATGCAATGTGTATACTCCAGATGTGAACAAACTGGGGTATGTCTAATTACATAACCACATATTTCGTATCTTAATGCTTTCTTTAAAGAGGTTAATACTCTCCAAATAATAAAATACGAGATAAACTGTGTCACTAGAACTCATTGAATAGTGATATATTAATGCTAGTATTATATTTTAAAAAAACACGCTAGTTTCGTAGATAAATCCAGTTTAATCGCGGGACCCTCACATTCGCCCATCTGAGAAGGCCGCCATGTTTAAACGGTTGGTGACGCGCACTTCTCACGGTCCCTAGCGGCGTAGCATCGCAGTGAGCGCGATTCGACCGTCCCCTAGCACGCATTTGTAGGCTTGTCTCTCCCGGCGCTTCCGGCTTCAGCTTCCTCGCTTATTTATTTATTCATTTATTTTCAGAATACTGACAATCCCCATTGGGGGATTATAGCAGGTATGGTACAAATAAAAACAACACACAAAATTTTTGAGGCGCGCGAAAAACAGTAATTTTTAGAAATCGTCACTTTCTTTCATATTGAAACAACAAAACAGAACATAACAGAAAGAACTAACTCATGAATTTGCTAAGAAGGTCTTGTTCAAGAGCTTGAATGAACGCATCCACATTTGTGTAGTTAAAAAATAGCGGATCAAGGCTGTTCCAATCTCTTACAGCTGAAGGAAAGAAAGAGTACCTAAAAGTATTATTATTGAAAGAGTATTCGGTTAGTAACAGTGTTTATGTCTTGTTGTTCTTGCCTGGGAAAAAATTCACGTACTTGTTCTTGTCTATTTTAAAGGCGTCGTTTAAAAGGAGATACAAAAATTTGAGTCTTCCTAATTTTGCGCGATCAGCAATGGTCAGTAGGGTGGATCCTTTCAGCAATTCTGTAGGGGAATCAAAGCGACCATACTTGTGGTGAACAAATCTTATCGCTTTCCTCTGAACACTTTCGAGGATGTTGACATTGGTTTGTGTCTGTGGGAACCAGGCAATGAGTACATATTCTAATACCGGGCGAACGAGTGTGGTGTATGCGAACAACTTGGTTTCACGACTAGAATCGTTTTAACGTTCTTTCTAGATAACAATAATTTGACGAGCGCTTTACTGGATACGTATTTGACATGCGCATTCCAGTTTAAATTAGACGTTAACATGACACCTAGGTATTTGCATTCAGTGACTCTGCGCAAAATTTTACCGTCTAAGCCAGAGGTCTCCAAACCCTGGCCCGCGGGCCAGATCCGGCCCGCGGAGGCGTTCCGGCCGGCCCGCGGATGGCCGCGGTCTTTCCAGAGACGCCCGGCCCGCGTTCCGCAAAAATAAGCGCTCGTAAAAAATATCGGCACCGCGACACGTACCACAAGCACGAACCAAGGTATAAGAAAGGATGAGAGAAAACTGTAGTGTGTGCAAATATTGGAATTTTCGAATAGTAATTTCGAATAATACGCTTTCGATATTCGCTTCGAGAAAAACTCTGATATTCGTATATTTCCAAGTGTTGACCGCGGCGGGTTAGCCCCGTTCAGCGCGCTTCTTACCGAGCACCGGTGCACTGAGGAGAAGCAACACCCGAGAAGCTCGTTTTTGCGGGTGTTGTTTCTCCTCAGTGCACCGGTACTCGATAAAGCACGTTCAACGGGGCTAACCCGCCGCCCTCAACAATTCGAAAAGTACAAATATTGCATTCACGTTATTAAGAAGAAAGCCAGCTTTCAAAGCAGGATGTTGCGTGCGCGCGTGGTGTGTAAAAGAAACGGAAAAGTTGTGAATGTTTACATCTTCACTACAGTTAATTTTTCAAAATGAAACTGTGGCTATTATACAAGAGTATATGTTAAAGCAGAGATGTCCTGACAACCTACGTTCATCATTCATGATTTTATTTTTCTCAAATTCTATATTTAGTAAAGAATATCTGCATATAGGGAGACAATTTATAAATCCTTTCAATTAGGTGTAGGTGGGAACCTCTGTAGGTTTAATTTTATGTCAAATGCATCGTTTACTTGTCATTCCCATGTAGGCAATGGACTTTCTGAGGTGACAGTCCAGAAATATAGCTAGATTAAAATTAGCTTAGATATGGACAATTTGAAGCTTGGGAACAGCCTTTACAAGATCAGATGGGTTTTCGTTTAGGCATGGTGCAGTAGTGAAAAACATGGAAAAACTATTCGATATTTGATTCGAAAATATTCGGCCAAAACAACCATTCGCTTGGAACTCAAGATCCATTATTCGCGCATGTCTAGAAAAATTTAGTCAAAACGCCGGTTCTCTCGGCATATTATTTATTGTACATTGTCATCACCAGAATTACTATTCGCAGTTCCCTGCTTCTTGCCTGCGTAACTATGAAAAAAATCCTTTGCGTTCTTATGTATATTGTGCATAGTGAACTCATCTGATCGTCCATTTTCTTGAGCCTTCTGCCCTGTGTGAATATGCCAAAGTTCATGAACTTTGATTTATCTCTGGTGTGTTCTCATGGTCACAATTATGTTGTAATGTCAAAAGTAGTAAAATATTTCACTTAAAAATAAAGTATGTGTATAAGTACACCTTACATTTATTTTCGAATTCTTGCTCTAGTTCATATATTTCTGAATTTAAATGCATACTTCCGGCATATTTGTTGAGTATTTCCTTGTTTATATTGTCTTACCTGATTTCCGGCCCGCGAGGTCCCCAAACAGGTCCCCAAACCGGCCCCCTAGCCAAAAAGTTTGGAGACCCCTGGTCTAAGCTGTAAGAAAATTCAAGAACATTTTTTTCTTATTGGTCAAGCACATACAAACCGTCTTTTCAGTGTTTAAAACCATCTGCCATTCACTGCGCCAGTCTGCTACCTTCTTTAGCGATCTGTTTAATATTGCTTGGTCATCTTAGCATGAGATATTGCGATAAATAATGCAGTCATCTGCAAATAACCTTATGTTTGCGTCAGTGCCATCAACCATGTCATTAATGTACAGAAGAAATTAGAGTGGGGCTAGGACAGAGCCCTGTGGAACTCCCGACTCCACTGCAACTGGTTTTGAAACCTGTTCTTCGTAATAAACAAACTGAAAACGATTTCTTAAATACTCCAATCCATTTTATTATCGGTCCCTCCCCCATAATGTGTTCGAGTTTTTTCACAACTTTGACGTGCGAAACGCGGTCGAAGGCCTTCCGCGTTTTAAGCACTCAATTTTGAGATTACTACGTCTACAGATTAAACATCATTACACCCTTGAGGGTGTAAATGGCTTGTCCTATCACTAACACCCTTTGTAGGTGGTAGCAAAATGCCCTAAGAAAAGGGCGTTATTCCTAACACCCGTAAAGGACGGTGTTATTCCGAACACCCTTAAATTAGGGTGTGATTCCACTGTACACCTTTTTATTAGGGTGTTATGACAGCGCAGTACGCCCTCTAAATTAAGTGTACCACCGACAGAAAGAGAAATGAAAAAAGGCGCGATGACCACCACCAACACAAAAAGATGACTGCAAATGAGTCGAAACATGCCTGGTTCACTTCTCATTTTTCGCTCAAGGTTCTACCAGGTTCTACTAAATTCTTTACGGACGATTGCAAGCAGGTCATCTGGCCGCAGCAATGTCTCTGCTTATGCGGGCAAGTGCGTGCAATTACAAGCTTGCCAAAGGGCAAAGCTATACGTTCACTCGCACGTCATCAAACTTGGCGAAGGCAAGACTGAAAAAAGTAGTTCCCTTTATCCTCGCAATTTCGCCACGACCAAGACGCTTCTGAACCAATGGCGGTCGGTGCGTGTAAGGTCAGGAACATTCCAACCGAGTATTGTTTCATAACCCCTTTAGATTGTACAACCGAAGGCCCTAGTTAAATCTCCAACTTTACTTTTCTTGCGACGTTTATGCTTTCTAGCAGTGGTGACGTGGACAAAACTGGCAGGCTTGCAAAGGTGGAACGACCGGGAGTTGCTTGGGACGCAAGCGGAAGTTCATGTTTCTAAACCGTAAAACGGTCCATTGAGACGGAAGCAAGACTTCTATCAGAAGCATGCTTGCAAAGTACTGACAAATGAAACAGCGATCTCATGTAATCCGTGATAGATAGATGCATAATCCGATTCGGGCAGCACAGAACAATCCACAAACACAATCTCGAGGATGAAGGCGGTCGCTCACATTCAACGGAAGTTTCGTGATCGCCGATGAACAGCTCTCTGTCGTGATAGATGCGTAATCTGATTCGGGCAGCACAAAACAACGCAAACACAATGTCGAGGTTGAAAGCGGTTGATCCCATTCAACGGAAGTCTCACGGCCGCCGATGAGTAGCTCTTTGTCGAAACGCGTCCAACAAACACAGCACAATAATACTATGGACACCGACGAAATAAACGACCACTACCGAAAAGTTGGCATGAATGTATTCCGGCCGTTCACGACGAACAAGCACAGCCGCGACTGCAACGCACGAAAAACAGGAAAACACTGACGGGCGCTTTTTGAAAACCGGACCTACGTATCCCCTACAACTTACCATAACTTGGCATACGGCAGAGACAACGGCCCCAGTGAGCCCATCAACGTGTCAAAGCGAATCACGAGACAAATTTTTGTCCAAGCGTTTTTGTCCTAAGGAGAGCAGTCACGTGTTTCGTGCCACCCCTCTGATTCGCTAGAAGCGGCCTTCGCACTCGCTCACAGCCACACGAAGACACAAAAGAAGGTGTGGAGGCTTATCAGACGACGAGGTCAAAGGGGGTTGGACAAAGCAGCTACTCTCCCTCCGCTGCTTCGTATTAATTGCCACATGCACTGCCCAGGGAAGGTCGCGAAATGAAACTCGTCAGGAATTGCTTTGCGTAGTACAACCTTGAGCGTATCAAACTGCCACTCATGTAGAAGTGCATGCTCTGGTGCGGACCGCGAGATAACAAAATAAATACAAAAAAGAATTGAACGCCGTCGAAACACGGCTAAGACGCTGAGAGTATGAAACAATAAGAGATGCGGCTTCACGTGTACCAAAAAAAAAACAGCGGGAGAAAAAGGCGCTGGGACGCTAGATATCTTGGTGTCATTACGCAGAGATAAGAGTCGCGAACCCTAGCGGGGGTGTCAAGAATCCGGCACTTTCGATTGTCTTGCGACATTGTTTCTTCAGAAATGCACACAAAAATAAAATATCAGTGAAGGTGCTATAAGCAGTGCGAAACCCAGTCAGTTGAGTTTGTAATACCCGATATGAAGGCGCCGCAGTTTGTTCAAGGCTTTATCGCAGGAGGGCTTTCTCGGGTTAAAAGTAAGCAGATACCGTTTTGCTTAATCTTTTTTTAACGTCAGATTTTAATTAGTCAAGAAATAAAAATACCTTGCCGGCATAGCCGATTCACGCAGGACACTCTTGACACTCAACCAAAAACGGCGCCGCGTACGGTACGTCAGGATGGCGTCGGCGCGACCCATCCCATTTTTCACAAATATTGGATAGACCAAAATGGTATCGGCACAACCTTTCCGATATAATTTCATTACGCCGCAACACTGTGTGCTCCCTGGGTTATATATTTACACGTCTTCATTTATTTTTTTTTGCGAGCGGAGATGATTTTTTTTTTTTTTTAAGTAAAAGTTGAATTGATAAAACTCATGCAAGCGCGACACGTAATTTTCGGCTCGTGTCGGACGGAGAGTTCAATCGGAGTTACAAAAACAATTCTCCAGCACTTCCTAATCAAACGCGACTTCGTGTGGCGATTAATTATACTCGATGTCTGTACCGCCGTACATCAGCAGGTTTCACCAAAGCAATAAACATGAACGGCTACGAAATCATGGGTGTATTCATCAGCATCACCATTACATTGGTCGTTACACACAGTGGAACAAGTCTCATCTCTGGATTAACTCGAAAACTGTATACATTTTATAGTTTACACGCCGATTGATCGTGCGCAAAAAATTGCCGCTTCAACATCACGACTCTGATAGAACTTCACATGAATATAGTAACCAATTATGAGAAGAAAGCACTTACACCATTTAAAATTATCTGCCCTTTGAGGAGCCATCCACATCGCTCAAAGAAAGAGAAGAAACGGCATGTACGGCGGTGGGCGACTTCAATACCACCTGAACGAAACAGATACTTGAAGAAGAAAAATAGCGAAGCGAAGATCTTCGGCCGTTTACTGACCGAAAGGCTTACTGTGACTGCTTGGTTTTCCTGGGAAGAATACCACGGATCTTTCTCTATTTCGCAACAGTTCGGCCGCATATGCCGGAGTGTTCTCTTTCTTGTGCATATTTGTTTACGGAGATGGGCGTTTCTATCTCTTTTTACCGAGCACACATTAGGTGCATGGTTCTTTCAGTCACATCCCCAGTAATGGAAAGTTCGTCACATGTTGTTAACTAGGCTGGATCTGGCCCTCCCGAGAAGTGTTTGTAGTAATCTGTATATGCGCTTTGCTTTTCCTTACTGGAGATATGAAGTAGCATCCTGGCACTGACAAAATGAAAAATCTTCAGGCTTTTCCCTTGACACGCTTGCTCTAAAAAACAAAAATCATACCCCCCCCCCCACAAAAAAAAAGTCTTGGAATATCTTTTGTTGATAGTTAACGGTGTAACGGCTTTAGCAAGAATTGCCTATCCCTATACTCGAAGGCTGAACAAACAGGACGTATTCGTGACGATATAATCGCAATAAAAAACGACATATATTTGCTGAAAAGCAATCAGCGTGAACCGCCTTAAACTTGTAACAGGTTGACAATCAGCTTACTAAGAAATAATATTTTTTTCAAGGGCATCCCTGAGGTTCGTGGAAAGACTTGGAGTCAGACCGAAGTTACCGAACCGATTGTAACCGAGTTAATTCAAGCCCACCTGAAAATTTCCGCCGATGAAATCGTACGGGCTCACCATGAGGGCAGAAAGCTTAACGAATACTCCCGCATTTTTTTTTTTTTTATTTCGGAGCTCCACGGTGTTTGATGCGAACTTTTCGTATTCTAAACTCAGTACAGTTCGAAAATGTCGAAATATTTCGCACTCGAGCCTGTTCGGTTCAAACTTTCTGAGGGTAAAAGCGCTAAAAACAACGGAGAAATAAAAGAAACGAACAAAACAGAGCGCTACTTGCAACTGAGGTTTATTCTCGGAATACATGCATACATATACATCGTGAAATCAGGACATGTACGACAGAAATGCGACATCATCCAATCAATGCTTGTCTATTTGACCGGTTTGTTTCTACACACCCACATCTGTCAAAGTGCACAGCCAGATTTTCCGAGGGTGACGATCTATCTGACAATGCACGCATGAACGTCACCTTCGGCAAATCTGGCTAGTGCACTGTGACAGATGGGGTGTGTCCCGAAGTTTGACAACACCGTTATCTTAGCCCGAAACCGAAACAAAATGACAAGGGAGATATCCGAAGCACTTTTTTCATATCGGAGTACGTTGAAGGCACGTGTGTCAGCGCTCCATCGATAGCCCTTTTGGGCTCTGAGGTGGCGTTTTTAAAATCTTTCGTAAAGTAGATTGCAGATAGACAAGCACTGATTGGATGATGTCGCATTTCTGTTCTACATGTCGGGATTTCACGTGTGCGTGTGTGTGTATATATACACATGTGTATATATATATATATATATATATATATATATACAGAGAGAGAGAGAGAGAAATATGCTGTTGCGTAGGACGACGAAAGGTGCATAGGAAAGTAAACGTACCTCGAAGCTTTTCGTGGAGTTTTATTACATATAGGTCGACGTTTCGGCCTGAGCCAGACCTTTTTCGAGACTGGTACATGAGATGTCAGATTGACGCTCCTTAATTACGTCACGTGGCATTCCAAACATCTGGTTTCCTCAAGAGCTGACGGCACCCCCGACGCAGGCGTCCCCCCCCCCCCTCGCGTAACCCTGACCCCAGTGAAAAGAACTCGCAAAATATCAGAAAATTTAACTGAAGCAAAGCGGTGGGGGGGGAGGGAGGGAGTAGGGGCAGCCAAGGCAGCGCAGGCGCCAAACTATATATATATATATATATATATATATATATATATATATATACTATATATCTAGGGGTGTCGAACCGGAACCGAACCGAACCGAAAACCGGAACCGAACCGGTATTTTTTCCGGAACTGAACCCGAACCCGAACCGTTATATTGTTATCGCGATGAACCCGAACCGGAACTGAACCGGAAAAAAAATAACGGTTACCGGCTCATGTCAAAACGGTTCGGCCACGCGCTGTTGACAATGAATGTGCTATCAATGCCATTTGTTTTTTAAGTGCCGTCAACTGACACACACCTCGCTTACATATTTTTCTTCTCCACTCAGTCTTAGGAATATAAACGCTGCATCCATGAATCTTGACAAACGCTGCATCCATGAATCTTGACATAGGAACCAGTATTGCGCTGGTCGCGGCTTGCACGGAAGAAAGAGAATTGGAAGGCTGTGCAAAAAAAAACAAATCGCGTCACGGGATTTCATTTTTCTACAATCTCGTAAATCCTAAATGCTGCTGTGTGCTCATTTCATAGCACGTTTCTAGAACGCGCGAGTTCTTGAAGCTTGCTTCCATCGGAATGAGAAAAGAAAAGGCTGTGGAGTTTGATAATGTTTGAGGGAGAGAAAGAAATTTTATTTACAGTTGAAATGAGCATTCATGAATTATATCTGCTCTTCGCTGCCCCAACCACCGGTCAGAGTATATCGAGCTATGAAGTGTCAAGATTTACATGCCGTATTTTTTCGTACCGGAAACTCGATAAATGCGGGGGAAAAAAACAGGGATACAAACCCTAGTCGCTCGCGGAGAAGCGAAGCTGCGCGCACTTTCGAATTTGACAAAGGATCTGCCGAGCTTCTGTTGCTTCCGTCGCCTGCCCAGCGTAGTCATGGGACTCAAGCGGGCGCGTGCGCTCAAACCAACGCTCAGCAGACGCTGGAGTTAGCGCCCGTGACAGACAGCCCTGTCATCAGACAGTCGTTGTTTGCCGCTTGCATTGGCTACAGGCTTTTATAAACGTTATGCACTACTAGTTTCGACGATGTATCCCGTTTCGTATGTGCTGATTTCAGATGTTTTATTTGTAATTTATTTTGATGTTGCAATTTGTCATTTATAATTTCCGAACCGGTTCGCGAACCGGTTCAGCGCCCCGAACCGATTCGCGAACCGGTTCGCGGATCGAATTAATCGAACCGGAACTGAACCGGAACAAAATAAATTTACCTGAACCTGAACCGTAACCGAACCCGTAATTTTTTTCGGTCCGACACACTGATATATATTATATATAAAAAAGGTCGAATTTTTTAATTTCGCTGAAAAAAATATAGGTTATGGCGTCGTCTCTAAAAACGCAGTAGCCACAAACGGCAAGTCCGTCGGATTTTTTGTTCTCGACTTACGAATTTTAAAAGAGGCCGCGGCGGAAAGCAGTGTTTTTCACATCCGTCGTGGGTCGGATGTTTCGCTCGATCTCCCGTCGTGGATTTTCAGTCCACATTATATTAACTTTTTTCAAGCACTCTGTGGGCACAGGTAAAAGGCTCTAATACCATGAAATAATTTTAGGCGTTTTGATTTTTTTCTGTAAAAATGTCAAAAACGCCCCCTCGGTCAATTGTTGACGAACTTTGACAATTAAATACTGGCGATCTACTTGGGTTACATCAATATTTTTTATGTCTATGGAGAGCCCAAAACACGCTCTTTATAGATATTATAAAATGATTTACCTGTATTAAATAGCCTTTGCGGGACGTTTACGTTAATGTTATGCGAAAACCAAAAAGTACCAATTTTAAGATCGATTTTCTCAAAAAATCCATTTTTTATTTTTTATTTTTTGTTAAAATGTAGATATGATAGTTGTCTACTCGAAAAGCAAGTCGAGAAAGTGTATATTTTGTTTGTATGTTTTATATTTAAGCATCAATATCGTACAAAAACGTGTTTTTACGGCTTGAAACGGACTTGCGAATTGCGCGTCTTCACAAACTTGGAAATATTTTTGACTTTTTTCAACGCACCCACATAAAAATGAAATACAGTAGTTCCACCCTGTTATATTTATTGATCATTTAAATTTTATTATAGGCGGCAAGCTACATTGGAGCAGTTCAAAAGAGAAAGCAACACTTCTTAACAGACCAGCAGGCGTCGTAAATTTTAATGTATAGAAATCGGCAGACGTCCTATTGATTCGGGGCCTTCATTGGCCTATATGTTAACGTCCCGCCCTTTCGGAACCAGCAGATGACCACGACCTTTCGCGCTCGTTGTGTTAGATAGGACGGCCCGTGACAGTAAAGCGAGCAGCGCACCCTGTGTCACGAGGAGTGAAATGGTACGAATGTGTCGTTGACGCGGCGAACAGTGACGGCCACCCAGGAGTAGTCAGTCAGTCAGAGTATTGCAGAAGGGAAAGCAAAGTAACTGTTGCCCGGGAGGATGAGAACACCATGGCCTTGCAATATCGACGGTCAACAACAGTTCTGCCTGCCAAAACAACGCCGCGTGCGAGTTAAAACCGGCCGCGCGGGACGAAAATCGCGCACGCACACGAAGATGGGCCGGTTTCGTTAGGGATGTGGGAAAATTTTGAAACCAGCCATCCGTGCACGCGTGAAACGATACCGCGTATTTGCCCAAGCTTCGAACGCCCTATCCTAGAAATGGCCGTGCTCTGCAAAGTGGTTGTCCTGTGCTTGTCCTCCGTGTTTTATTCTTTCAATTTTATGTACTCTATCTCCCTCCGCGGAAATCCGATAGCACCGAAGGGTTATCTCTTTTGGAAACAGCAAAGCCCGGAGACTAGCATCAAAAACGAGCGTGTTGGTAAATATACTTGTGTCTATTCTGCCCGGAGACTAGTTGGATCGAAGTCAGCCTCCTTGGCAACTATAACCATTTGTGAAGAGTGGTCTTCTCCCGAGATGAAAAGTTAGCGCCGGCTGACGTGTTTCTTTTTTTCTTTTGAAAAAGGGAAGGGTTAAAGAAAAGGTTTGAGTGACTGCACGCAGTAACTATACTCGAAAGCTCCTCTCCCGATATGAAGCTCGAGGCATGTTACGTCTCGGTTACCTTCTCGCGCACCGCTGCTCGAAACTATTCTTCACTTTGTTCCGCACAGCCACGACGGATGTGCGGAACAGAGTGAAGAATAGATTCGAGCATCATCTGGACGCCATCATCCTGCCAGGCTTCAGTGTCATGGGACTGGACTCAGCGTCGGTCAGTTAAGACTTTTCTTTTTATCTTTATTTCGTGTGTGTTTCTTCGCCCCGCTGAACTTTGTTTCTCGGGAGCGGTTCTGCTGAACTTTTTTTTATGTTTCGTTACTAACTGTTTGTTAGCATTGTTTACTTGTTGGGTTTATTTCTTCATGGCGTAGCGGCCTGGCGGTGCTGTAGAGAGCGTGTTCGCACGCATTTGGTTGTGTCCCGTTTAGGGAATGCCCGGAGGAGTTGGTTTTTGTTCTTGCCGTGTGCGGCTGAGTTTTTCTGTCTTAATTAATTTTTTTTTCCTTTACGTGTCGTTGACTTCTTTGTCTGACCAGGCGTGGACCTATCGCCTTGCCACGGCTCGAACCTAAATCTTTTATTTTTTTACCGCAATTTTCGTTAAGATCGGAGTTGGGTAATTTTATTCTTATTTATTTATTTTTATTCCCTACCCTTCTCCGTGACAATCTCTCCGTGTGTTTCGGATCGTTTCTGTGTCATCACTTTTGTGTATTACGGAAGTGAAAGGATATTCCCTGGTGATCTGTGCGATGTGCGGTGAACAAACCCTAGCGTTTGGTTTCGGAAAGAATTGTATATAATAGATCAATGACGTGGTGACTTTTCATGTCTTAGTAATATGACAGCTAATAGCTAGTCATGCTAGTTTACAGTGAAAGTTTTATAAATCGAAAAATTACAACGTCTGTGCCTCTTCGATATTGAAGGTCTACTAGGCCTGCTGATTTTATTAGATATGTTTCTCGTGGTTTCCCGCTCTTTTCAAAACATAAATAACTATTCAATACCACAAAATGCGTTTATAATTGATTACAAAACGCAGACAAAAATTCAAGAAAACTTTTTTACAATTCATAGAAGCGCACGTTTTTTTTGTCTGACTTAGGTCTTGCAAAACGAAGACGTCTTTTTCCGATATTGAGGCTTAAATATAGAACATACAAACAAAATATACACTTTCTCGACTTGCTTTTCGAGTAGACAACTATCATATCTACATTTTAACAAAAAATAAAAAAATAAAAAATGATTTTTTGAGAAAATCGATCTTAAAATTGGTACTTTTTGGTTTTCGCATAACATTAACGTAAACGTCCCGCAAAGGCTATTTAATACAGGTAAATCATTTTATAATATCTATAAAGAGCGTGTTTTGGGCTCTCCATAGACATAAAAAATATTGATGTAACCCAAGTAGATCGCCAGTATTTAATTGTCAAAGTTCGTCAACAATTGACCGAGGGGCGTTTTTGACATTTTTACAGAAAAAAAGCAAAACGCCTAAAATTATTTCATGGTATAAGAGCCTTTTACCTGTGCCCACAGAGTGCTTGAAAAAAGTTAATATAATGTGGACTGAAAATCCACGACTGGGAGATCGAGCGAAACATCCGACCCACGACGGATGTGAAAAACACTGCTTTCCGCCGCGGCCTCTTTTAAAATTCGTAAGTCGAGAACAAAGAATCCGACGGACTTGCCGTTTGTGGCTACTGCGTTTTTAGAGACGACGCCACAACATATATTTTTTCCAGCGAAATTAAAAATTCGACCCTTTTTGCCTGCACGTTTTGAGATCAAACCACCCATATATATATATATATATATATATATATATGCCACCGAGGGTCCAACAAACTTTGAGGGTTTAATTCAACATGTATAAGTTACAGAAACCGCGACGTTTCGGAGGGGGACCCTCCTTCTTCAAGCGTGACATAAAAGTGAATAGGGTTACATGATGGCCGAGATTCTCACTCGGAGAGGGAGAGGAGAAAGCAGTACACGAGAAGGGAGGACAGAACGCACAACATAACAACACAAATGCCCCAAAAAGTGACGGCAACAGCAATTAGATTTGAAGTTAAGATTTACGACAGGCGGAACGATGAATGAAACACAACAGTGTCCCCAGCCCCGAAAAACCTCCCCCGACGACGAAACTGCGATCGCAGGGCCCCAAGGGCAAGAAGCCGCACGCGGCGGGCAGAGCGAGGCATCCGGGGCCGACCCCCGCCCGCCCCGCCTCAGGCGAGTCCCGCACACTTGCTCCCGTGCCCGTCCGACTCCGACACCGGACCAGAAGCGCCAAAGGGCGCCGCTCACAATACATCTGCCAGACAAAGAGCGAAAAGGGGGTAGAGGGGTTGGAAGGGGCGACAATTTGGCCGTTCACACGAGCTGTACACAACTCGGTCTCCCCGGGCTCTCCCCAATGCCACACTTGACCGCGTCAAATTTGTATATGAGATGACGGGCATGAAATTTTAAGAGAGAATGTAAAACAGGAGGACCAAAGAGGCGACCAACTCGTCGCAGAAAACAACTGTCCGGTATCGGTAAGCGCCAAGCCGCGCCGCACTGCCCCGAGGGGGCGCCGCGTCGTCGGCTGACAGAACCGGCGCTCCCAGAGATAAAGCGCGAGTCCCGCCGCAAACGGCCCAGACACCATCCGCGACAATAGGGCGCCACTATTACACTCGGAAGACGACCAAAAATCAATCGCAGTGTCAAATAAATCTTCGCACAACACATTCACAACAGCCGAACACAACTGGGTATCCCAGGACTTTCGTTAATTCCACATTTTACAGCATCAAACTTATAGATCAGGTGGTCTTCTTTCAGTTCGCGTTCTAGATTTGATTTAAAGCCAGATTGAAGCAGCGTAACAGAAAGTTTATCGAATGAGTGTTCTGGTAGTGTTAGATGTTTGGAAAGTGGAAGGCTGGGCACTTTGGTGGAGTGGGATCTATGATTATTAAACCTTTCATTGAATGCTCTCATGGTTTGTCCTACATACTGCATCTTACACACCTGACACTCGAGAAGGTAAACGACATTCGGAGTGCAGCACCGGAGATCTCCGTAGATTTTCATGCTAAAGTTTGATTTCGTACTCCTGGCAGTATCAGTCGTCACCATGTGGGGGCACACCTTGCACTGAGGTTTCCCACATGGGCTGCACCCCGAAGACTGGGCGCGCGTTGTGCCCGAATGTACGAGGGTGTCTCTCAAATTTTTTGAACGTCGGTATAGGGTGTTTTCACTGACGTAATTTCGTCCACCATTTTGTTGTTGTGAGCTGTCCGGCGTGTGCCAAACTCGAGCATTCCAAGGATTTTCATGACCCCTCAAATGCGTAGAGCACCGCTGACATCATCTCAACCGGTTACGATGTAATCCCTCAATGTAGTAAATTTGTTTGAAAAAACAAACTAACAACAGAATGGCGGATTGACGTCATGTGCAAACAACCTATACTACGCGGGGAGGTGATGGATTATTTGTTTCAATCGTTGACTCTGTTCAATTATGTTCAAATGTTTGCTCAGGACTTTGTTGACGTTGGGAGCGTTATTGTTATATGTCATGACCAGGTTGGTCTGCCGATGGTCACTAGTTACCTTTCCGTGATTGGTCAAAATATCTTCGCGGTCAAGTGCTCTGGCTTTATCAATGGCGTCTTCAATCACGCCAGCTGGATACCAAGGTATATGTACATGGGTAGCGAAGCTTCGGCCAAAAAGCGGTTCAAAACAAATCGCCAGCGACATCGGCCTGGAGGGTCACGTGAAGGATGCGATTGAAGCGCGACTAGGAGAGGTGGGGACAAACATTATTAAAATTAATTAGTTTGTGACTAGAAGTATAATCATTTGTATTTTTAAACAAGCTAAATTATAATTATTAGATATTATCACTCATATTTGGCGCGCTACAAAATTCAAAACTGTCTTTGTTTTTGCTAATAATATGCATACTTCTTATTAGCGTCCTCTGTACGCCACTAGCAAAAAGGCCGGCTAGCAATACCGATATTTTGCAGTTCTTTGTAGACCTTGTGGCGCGCGGAAAGACAGGCTGCTGACGTCCGCTGCGTGAAAGACCTAGTGCTGCAATTGTTTCAGCGGCAGTTAACACCGTCTGGGAAGTTTTGTTGTTTGCTTGGGCGTGGTTAGCCCAGTTACTTGCGCGGGAACTTGGCAGTCGTGCGCTTGGACCTTGGACACTACTGCGTCCAAGGGGCTCAACGTGCGATGATGAGCACAGCACGATACGCAAAGACACGGTGCCTCGTGGAAGTGTGTGAAAGCGACACCCGCACGGCTGGCATCTCGCTGGACAGGTTCCCCTCGACTCTCGAAGGTGAGACTTAGCTACTGTCAGTAACATGCCTGCTATGTGATGTCATGCCCCTTTGTTCGGTCTTCTCTTAACTCTTGTTAGTTTTACCTAAAACTATTAGGGTTGTCTGGATGTGCACAAGAAACTACACCTAAAGGCGTAATATGTTATACTAGGAATGTTGACTTCGCAGCGTTGTGTGCCGTCATTATAAAATTGCCCACGATATTCAAATTTACCTGTACCGGCCTGGCTCTGAGGACCCTAGTGTCGTGATCATCGGCGTGGTTACCAGTGGCACAACACAGATATATAGTAGGGCATCTGTGCGTAAGACTCGTGTTTTACTCTTCATGATGTACACAGAGCGCTGTATGTCATGCATTTGTTAATGTCCTTGCTCTGATTTGCTTTGGTTTGCGGACATTTTGGCTACATTTTCTTTTCGTAAGTATTCACGGCACCCACATAGCACCATGCCTTATCTGCAGGCGCGAAGCCTGGGTTCGGTTCTGCAACAACCGAAGTCTACGGGGAAGACTCCATGGCAGCTACGAGACAGGGTAGTTTGCTCCTTACATTTTGAGGAGTCAGCTTTTCTGCGGCCTGGCCACCTCCGTCACAATGCGTTGCCAAGTGTGCTTCCCACAAAAGGTAAGCAGACCAACAAACCTTCCGTGCACTTTGTGACTAAGCACGGTTAACCCGCTCTTAGAAAAATAGTTACCACATGGTGCTGTAATATTGCTTGTGTGGGCTCATAACATTTTTATATTATTTGCAGAGACAACACATGGCGACATTTCCAGTAAAAGATCTCCAGGTTCAGCAGTTGTGCATGGTGAGCTTTTTCATTGTAACTAACATAAAGTGGCAGCAACTGCCAGCACCACTGCATTACCTCATGGTCTTCATAACCTGAGCATTTTGCAATAGAACTAGGTGAGATTAGCTGGAAAAAGCTGGTAGAATATGGTCAGAGGTACTGCTAGAAGTTTATTTCAGGCCCGTATATAATGACATGTTTTATTTGAGGTGACATAATCAACTTCAAGACCGGTCCACAGAGCATCTTTTGCCATGCCGACACCCAGTCTTCCAAAATAAAGCTGCCAATGAAAGAAAGTGATTTACATTTTGTGTTAAAATAGGCGAATTCACCATATATTTGCAGAGGTGAGTTCGCCACCCTCACCGAGCTACACATATTTCGGCAGTTCAGACTCACGGAGCTTCTGTGGTCACCCTGACGACCAGTCTTCCGAAATGGAACTTTCGTGGGAACAAGGTGATTTTCCTTGTCGTGTGTTAGAATAGACATATAGGAAGGAACTCAACTACTATTCCATGACTGCCTTCCCGCTAAATTTGCAGAGAGGAGTTCGCCAGCCTCACCGAGCTGCACGTACTCCGCCCGCCCAGACTCGCGTAGTTCCTGTGGTCACCCTGACGACCAGTCTTCTGAAGTAGAACTTTTGTGGGAACAAGGTGGTTTTTCTAGTCGTGTGTTAGAATAGACACATAGGAAGGAACTCAGCTACTATTCCATCACTAACTTTACGCTAAATTTGCAGAGAGGAGTTCGCCAGCCTCATCGAGCTGCACGTACTCCGGCCGCTCAGACTCGCGGAGTTCCTGTGGCCACCCTGACCACCAGTCTTCTGAAATAAATCTGTCATAGAACGAAGGTGAATGTCCTTCTTATGCGTTAAAATACGTGAATAAGGGAGGACTTGAACCTCTTTTCCTTCGCTAAGTTCACATTCAATTTGCAGAGCGGATTTCTGCGGCTTGATTAGACCACACATACTCGTGCACCTTATTAGGTAACAGTCCACTAGGGGCCCATAATAAGTGGTGGCCGAATATTGTTTGTGCTATCCTTTTATTCCCATTTTTTTGTGAGCTTGCTTTTTTAACTGGTAGAAACAGCGCAACTTGACGAAGGACAAGAAACATGGAGTATACAGACAGGCGCTGTAAAAGTACACAGAGAGGCACTGTTTCTGCCAGCTAAGATGAACAACCAACGCGCCCAACTTTCCGCTTTGTTGAACTTGCTTTCTTACTTACAGTTTTTGTAAAAACCTTTTTTTTTTTTTTTTGCAGTTGATCACAGCTACGCTTTACGTCAAGGTGCTGCTCCTGCTCAAGAGTCCAGCGTGGACGTGGCTGACATGGAGATTTTGGTTTCTTCACCGTCGCCTAGAGACTATCTCTCTGGCTGTGTTGCTGGGCCTTCTCACAAATGTGAGTGGTTTCTATGATGCGTACTTTTCTCTTTTGCAGTTTTTTTTTGTGAAATTATAAAAGGTCAGACCGCAAAAATAAAAAGCCAAGGCTCGAAAAACACCAGCGGATACTAAACTTTATCTTGAGAGCTGATGGCGCAAGGAGTCACATAACACAAGACCGGGTAGCTGGCAGCTACAAATCGAAGTTTGTTCAAAGCTAACCACATTTTTGTGTTTCACGGTATATTGTCATTGTCAGGCACACAAAAAATACAAAAAAATGTTCCACACGCAGGTGTTAACACCATCAAATCAAAACAGCTCAACCGGTTTCACTGCATCATAAGTTTTCCCGCAAAACCTCACGTAAGACAGTGTTTTTTATCGTTATCGAAAAGCTGCACTGGTCATATGTGTGTGATGCTGAGCCTGTCATGGTCCCTTGTCCTATCTGCCAAACATTAGTTGCCTGTTTTTGTGCGAGCGCTTCACTGTTACAGTGCCATCGGCATAAGTAAGAGTATGGTCAAGCTTTAAAAAATGCATTTCACAGTTTGGATGCCTATTCTGACTTGCATGTTTCTAGCGTGTGCGCCCTTGTCTTTTTGGACTATCAGGTCTCTGGCCAACGTGAAGCGCCTAGTCCGACATAAAGATGTACTGCTGCTTTCCTTAACTTGAATTGCATATGTGTAGTCTGTCATACTTGCTGTTCTTGTTTAAAGACAGTTCAAATAATGGAGGAGTATTTTTGAGTGTGAATAGATTACACATTTAATAAATTTATGGCGAATGCAAGTTTTTCTTGGAGACCTGATCTGGTTCATTTGTCAAATTGCAGCACCCGGCAAAAGCCGCAGCATTGGCAAGAAGAAGGTGAACGCCCTGTGAGCCAAGGTGCGACAGCTTCAAGAGCGTAACAAGAGGCTGCAAAGAAGGCTGCAACGACAACGTCAGATGAGGACTGTTGCCGAAGTCGTTGAGAGTGTCCGCGTTCATGTGTCTCCTGCTGTCGCTGCACTCGTTGAAGCCCAGCTTAGAATGAGCAATGTGAGCCGGTTTGGCCGGAGATGGATACAGCAGCAAAGTGTAAAGCTAGGCAGCAAGTGCACAGGCTACGTACGTGAGACCACCCAGAGTACTTTTTAAAGCAGTGTAGGCATGTTCTATTCAAACCTTTCATTTTCTTCGGTTTCTTGAGGAGTAATGTAGTCTTCTAACTGATTGACATATATAGCATTTAAAGCTGTGAAGCAACACTGGCTTACGAAGTGCAGCATACCACAGGGCTCCAAGATGGTTTACTCCACTTGGCTTCCTTGACCTGCACCAAATAATCGTTGCGTTGCAGTGTAGCAGCACCAGCAGATGCAAGTAAAAATATTTTCAGCATTTTGGTACAGTGCCCAAGGACTGCGTAGACAAGTGTAGTTTTTTTTTCTGTGTATTACTGTGGTGACTACAGTTGTCCTCGGAACACTGGGAAACCTCTCAGTTATTAGTGGCTGCCTGTAAACTGTCAATGTCCTCACAACATCCAGCCGATTGTACATTGTCTTATTATGTTATAATGTGCCTTATGTACCGATCTACTAGTTTTCTTCCACCATTACACTTTCAAAATAGTGAATACCGATTGTATGATTCTAGTGAGTAATCTGATTGAATGATTGTAAGTGAATAAAACAAATAAAACGCGACTGTTAATGCGACGTTGGACTTGCATTAGAGTTACTGTAGTGTATTTCATACGCAACACACTCCAGCAATTTGATTCACTCTTTTTTGTGAAATTACATCATTCGCTTTAAGGTTTCCCACATATTTCCGAAGGATCCTGAAGGAACAAAGAGCAAAACACTGTGGCTTGAGTTTAACCACAGTGCAAAGACACGATGGTGTGACGAAATGAAACTACTCTCATAGCAGGTCGGCTAACAAAGTCGGCTGCAGAAAAAAAACATTTCAAACAAGATATAAGAGCAAGGGCAAATAAGGGCGTAAACGATCCAGTATAGAGTAAACATCCCAAGAAAAACCCGAGACTGCAGGTAAAAAGAACGACACACACACTAAAAGTATCAAACAAAGCTCAAACACAGAGCTATGTTTGAGACTTTTTAGTGTATATGTCGTTCATTTTACCTGTAGTCTCTGGAATTCTTTTTGTTTAATTTTCGCGCCAAACCGCACGCACGCATGACGTCACGTTTTTTTCCGGAAGTGTCGTCATTTCCTGTTTATTTTTTGTTCTGCCGGAAGTGTCCCCATAGAGTAATATAGTAGAACGTAAAGAGTGGCCACTCGGACCCTATCGCGGCCCAGGAAGTAGGTTTCACGGCAGCCGCCAGCTGGCGCCATGGTGCCTAATTATTTATACATTTGTTATATTTGCACCGTTCATAAATTGTTCTATCTTAATTTAGAAGCTTTTAAAATTATTAGTAGCTTCGAAGGTTAGAGAAAAATATTCCAATGATTGCGACTTCCGCTTGGGCAAAACGCCGCCATAACAGCAGCCTGGGTGTCGGGCTCGGCGGCTCGGTCGGTCTGCCTGCTGTTCCTGTCGTCACGTGGATTTCTCGGTGTTCACTTCGTGGAAAAGGTGAGCCATTTCAAAACACTATTACGCAACCACATGAGGAGTGTTTCACGGGTCTGTTGGGCGTCAGCGTCTTTCGGGCTCGCCGCTTTTCATGAAATGCAGCAGGGCAGAAGCGTCTGACGCTGCAAACACGTGCGCGTTGTCTTCAGCGACGCTGATTCCAGCTTTCACTTCTCAAACGCGCCTGCATTACATGCTCATTTAAAGCGTCGAGCTCTCTCTCGTAGTTGTTTTTTTCCTGGCACTTACGGTGAAATGGAGCTGTGCACACAGTTTCTGCGGGGGCCGAGAGTCGGTGACGCCAAAGAGAGGTCCTGAGACGCTTCGCTCAATGTGGTGTGGTTTCATCCTACTCGCACGGGTTTTTCGATCTTTGCGTGAGGTTTTGTCTTTATTAATGTTGAAAGTACATGCCGCAGCACCGTGCTTTTAATTTGATCTGGTCGAGAACAGCCAGCTCAGAGAAAAGAAATCACAGGTGAGCAAGGCATCCGATCATCTGCGTAATTCGGTGCACCCTGCGCGCTGGAGTATGCTGGAGTACCATAGTGAACCATAGTATCATGAGGCGCCGAAGCATTGGTTTCACGTCGTCCGAGTTGGTGTATACTAACATGTAATTCATCTTTTTATTTAAGGGCGCTGTTCGTGCACCGTGGTTACCTCGTGATTTATACAGTACGAACTTGACTTGTGTTTTGTATATTAGTACAGTTTATTGTGTCATGACCAGCTCCCTTTTCGCAGGCATATCGAAATCTCACGGCGCCAATTCTGTAAATTTTCTTCTGCAGCGCACGCCGTCGAAATGCCCAGCTACGGTAGCTACTGCTGCGTAGCGTGGTGCGCTAACAACGGAAGAACGTGCAAGAAACCGGGAACAAAGTTTTTCCGGGTTCCACGGGACAGCAGGTAGCCATGGTTTCCATCTGTCTTTGTTCTAAAAACTTACTGGATGACTGTTCAGCTGTCAAAGTGAAAGAACGGAAAGTTTGTTTCTTCAAAACTAGTTTCAAAGCTGTAGTAAGGGAAAAACTTGGGCGAGTTCTTTTGCATAGTGATGATTAAAAACAGTGCAGGCGAGACGAAGGACCAGAGCTCTGGAGTACTCACAGTACCAAGTTTTGCTCAAACTACACTAAGGTGGTTAAGTAACACAGTCACTTACCAGCCGTAGAATTGTTATGTATTTCATTTTTCTTAAAACTGTACTTCGTAATCTCGCACATAGCCTGTACTTATGAGAAAATAATGTATAGGACACTACTGTGTGTTTGCCTTCACATCAGCACAGACGTAACACTTCACTGAATATATCAATAACAAAAATAGTTGTCATTGAAAATTTCTGCTGTTTTTTTTGTGACATCCTATAACTTCGAAGGAACAAATAAAATTATATATCTGTGATGAAGGGACAGAGGCATTCCTGTTAAACAGCGATGGCCTATGTATTAACCGCCTCTGGCACTTTAATGTCCAAGTCATCTTCAGGCATTTATATACCTGTACTACATGTCACAGGTCTAAGGCGTGGGTCGAGTACGCCAAGAGACATGACCTCATGTACAAACCGGCGGCGCGCCTATATGCGAGCTACTACGTGTGCAGCGACCACTTCACTGTACACGACTTCATGGACCCTGGACGAACGAGGCTCACAAAAACAGCAGTGCCCAGTGTTCGTCCACAGGAACACTGGCAGTCTGTGATATGTCGTAGTAATGCTTTATTCACTTCCCGATGTATGCAAAATATATAAGTAGAAAAACTTGGCTTACATGTAACTCTACTTTTACTGCTTCGTAAGCTCTGGCATTACCCTTATTTCTATCTAGCATCAGTGGTATGGTCACGTTTAGGCGATCGTGTCATGTTTGCGCATCTGCATCACAATATCGTGTGGTCACTTAGTTTCAGTATCATTGGTTCGGAGCTTCCCTAGCTCCGAACCTTCCCATAATCTAGAAATGTTTTGTTTCAATGTCCAGAACGTGTTGACTGCTGTGTTACACCCCCAACACTGCTGCTGTCGTGTCCAACATTTTGTTAATTGCAGGTGACTTCATCTTGTTTCTAATAGCCAAATTTTCGCAGACCTCGTGGAGGCCAGCACCTCGCACGGCACGCCTTCGGACAGCCAGCCGGTCACCCTGTCCAGGGCAGCTCATGGTGAGGAAGCGACTCTGTTTGAAGCAACAACCTGTTTCTGATAACCAACTTCTTGCAGATCTCGCGGAGGCCAGCACCTCGCATGGCACGCCTTCGGACAGCCAGCGGACAGCCAGCCGGTCACCCTGTCCAGGGCAGCTCACGGTGAGGAAGCGACTCTGTTTGAAGCAACAACTCTTGTTTCTGATAACCAACTTCTTGCAGATCTCGTGCAGGCCAGTGCCTCGTACGGCACGCCTTCAGACCTCAGCCCAGTGACACCACTCTCCTCTGCCAGCTCTGAATCAGCCGAGGCTTGTAAGTGTCTAATTTTTTTTGCTTATGTGGATGCCTCTATGCTTTTCATCAGTAAGATTCTTCTGTGCAAATGGAAAGTTGATATTGCTTCTGGATATCTTTAGTTAACAGGCATTAATGACCTAAAAGTTTAAGACTCATAAATATAAGATGGTGTTGATTTTTCACATTATATAAATATAACGCAGAGTTGAGTGTACAAGCTCAACTCTATGGCCACATATATTGTTTCTCAGCTGGCTAATATTGTGTTTCTTGGTTCTAGCTATTTCACGCGCTTCCACGCCCAGTTTCCGCAAGTCAGCAGTGAGACCTAAGGACGTCATAAAGCGTCTTCAAGCCAAGGTCTCGCGCTACAGGAAGGCCATCACAAGACTGCGGAAGCAAGAGCAGAAGGCGCCTCAGACAGCTACAGAAGCCCTCGCCATGATTCGTCCTCATGTCACTGAGGAGGTATTCCAGCTGGTGTCAAATCATGTGAAACTGAGGTCGAAGGGCAGGGGAAAAGATTTCCGCTGTGGCTAAAAAGTTTGCCTTGCACTTAAACTTTTGTGGGCCACAAGCAAGATCCGCTTGAAAACATGTTTGGGCGTATTAGGCAGAAGCAAGGCTGCAATACAAATCCCAATGTGTCTCAGTTCACTTCTGGGCTGAAGCACATTGGGATTCAGAAGCTTTTCAAGCTTTCAGAAAAGGGTAATGTTGAAGACGACGGGTCTGGGCTCCTTCAGGAGTTGTCGCCATTTTCGACTTCAAGTGAATCGCTTGCAGACATTGTTGAATGTGTCCCGCCTGACAACTTTCCTCCGCTAGACAACGATTTCGGAACTGGCGGCACATGACGACTCGCACATCATTGATGAATCTGCAACATACTATGTCGCGGGATTTTCGATAAAACTTTTGCTGAGAAGACTGCGCCAGGTTGTTCATGTTCAGAATTGCTGAAGAATGAGCATGACACCCTGTACCGTCCTCATCAGTATTTTACAATGCTGAAAGCGTACCACATCCCGGGCAAGCTTTTTGGAAACCTGACCGTGCCATCAGAAGCTGCCTTCAGATACATCCAGCAGCTTGAGTTGCACCTCCTTTCTGTCATTGAAAGAGTGGCGCACCTTCGTAGCGTCTGTGGTGTTTTGTATGCCAAACTCGTGGACGTTAGCAGTTTTATGTTCTGCACTAAGGAGTGCCATACAAAGTTTTTAAAGATGTTTTGCAGAGTACGTCTCTGCTGGCATATACGCTTTATTAACCGTAATTTAGACAGAGTTAGGCTCCAAACTTGCGTCTCTGGGGCACAACTGGTGAAGTTTAAAGGGTAGTATAAATTTAAACATGCGTTTAGCATTAATTTGGCATTTTATTACATATGTGTTTCACGTGCAAAGAAAGTTTTATTTGTGCAGTGCAAACCGAGTGTCAAGCATTTTTGGTATTACTTTTTTAAGGCTGGGTCGCAGGCCACCGGGCTATATTAGTGAATGTCTAATTTCAAAATCATTTGTCTTTGTATTTTTATGTATAGCCATGTTGAATGGGAGAGTTGTCATTTTTCTATTATTCATAGTCCTGTCCATTGGTCACGCAACTTGGGTGTCATTGGGCCTTTCCTGGTCTTGTTCACGATTGCTGCTTTAGTTTGATGTGCAGCTTGTACATAGGCAAGAAGAGTCATATTGTTTGGACAAGAGCCGCGGGCTAGTCATGTTTTGAATTGCAATTTTATGTTGTGGGGACAATCTGCAGGTGTGGAATATACAAGGATTTGTTTTTGCAAGATTGTTCCTTATGATAGATGCGACGGAATTTGTGGATAACTGATTGTTAAATAATGATTTGTTATGCTAAGAGTCTTTTTGTGCCTTAATAATTGATACTAGAAGTTTTTGTGCGCTAACAAGGCAGGCATTTTACACGGCGAGCTACTTAGGAGAATTTGTTTGTGTAGGCACACAAACAAATTTGTGTGGACTCTGAAGACTATACCACTACCCTGTGTGTGGACTATAGTCCGGAAAATACGGTACTTAACAGAACGGTGCACACTGCACGCCGAGCATTTCCAGGTATAATTTGTAATGACCAGGTTGCAGGCCAGCAGTCGACCAGTCTTTACTAGCGACTGCAGAACCACTTGATGTGTGTATTTTTCTAGTGTGTTCGTGTTGAATGTTTCTTTATTGGTATGGATCTTCGTATTGGGTCACCCGGCTTTGGTGTCAGTTGTGAACTTTTAGATGTTTCCTCCCTCAAACCTGAACAAAAAGGCTGATGAGGTTTTTCTGAAAAATATTCTTTGTAACACGTCCTGGAACAATTAAGTGCAAAAATAATTTTCACGGTCTTTTGTTTCTGTTTTTTTATGTAAAGTAACTATTTTTTATGGTTATCTTCGTGGCCAAAATAAAAATTTTAATATTTGTTAATTGCTGCCTTCTGTTGGTTGTCCTTTTTTTCCTGTTCCGTGACATAGTTTTATATTTCATATTGGGATTGTACATGGTTACCTCGTTACCTGTCTGTCCTGAAATTGTAAATGAATTTAAGCGTGCTTTTGAGTTGTGGAATACACAGCTCAAACGCCCAAGTAAATTCTAAATTAGCAACCGTAACCAAATTTAAAATTGTAATTAAACTTGAGGAAGAAAACGAGAAGGACGGACAAGGACAACCATAGTTGGAAGTTTGTGAGGTGTCCGTCCTTCTCGTTTTCTTCCTCAAGTTTAATTATCTCTTACAAACCCGCTCGTTCTGTCCTTAAAATTGTAGTTAGTCACGACAGCCTAGGTGGCGCAAGCTACCGTACAATACAGTTGGAAGCACTAATATTAGTTATCCATTCATTTGACTACTAGTATTCTGTGACTCTATCCATGTTGAAAAACGAAACCGAAAGCATCCAAACAGGAAGTCGAGAAAAATTTCACGGCGGCCGCTAGGAGCGCTGGTAGTCGAGTGGGCCGCTGGGGTCTATGGGAGTGGCCACTCTTTACGTTTTACTATATTACTCTATGGTGTCCCCGCGACTCATAGATGGCGCTAAAGCAGCCCCATGGGCCGCCATTTTTTCGACATGTGGACTTCTGTGGAAGCTTCGCTACCCATGTACATATACCTTGTGGATACCTTTGCTGCAAGAGCACCCTCGGAGATCGGCGACATTTCGTTCAAATTCTTGTTTTTCTGAACAGATGCGTCGAAATCTGTGGGCCTGACTGTACGGAATGCTGTTTTTACAATGGCGCGGATGAGAGCTGTGATAATGCAAGTATTTTTGAGAATCGGTGGGTTTTCGATAAAGCCTTGTTTGTAGCTTGTTCCCCTCCAGGCTCAAGGTTACATCCAAGAAGTTTATTGACGTGCGAGAGTATTCATGCGTGAATTTGATGTTCGGATGTGCTCGGCTGAAGCGCTCAATAAAAATGAGCAGTTGATCTTTGGTGAGGGTCCAAATCAGAAAAAATGTCATCGATAAACCTTTTGTAAAATATGGGTTTGAGGGGAGACGCTTCAAGAAACTGTGATTCAAGGGCGCCCATAAAAATGTTTGCGTAGTTTGGGGCCATTTTTGTATCCATAGCTGTGCCGCTGATTTGGATGTAATGGCTGTTATTAAATTCAAAACTGTTCAACTCCAGAACCAACCTGGTCAGTGTTGCGACAACGTCTACTTCGGGTGTGTCCACCCGCCTGTTGCTCGCGTACGCGCTCAAAAGTGTCGCCACGCCATCATCGTGGGGTATGTTCGTATAGAGGGACGAAACATCCAACGTAACCAGAAACGACCCGTCCGGAATAGTGACCCGCGCAACCTCCCTCAGAAAGTGACCTGTGTCTTTTATGTAAGAAGGGAATGTGGGTGGAATGTGTTTTATCAAATTGTCTACAAAGCTCGAAAGTGGTTCAGTTAATGTTCCATTTCCAGAAATAATAGGGCGACCCGGGTTTCCAGTTTTATGAATTTTCGGTAACATATAAAAACGGCCGGTGGTGGGCTGCGTTTGTTTTAGGCCTGCTCGAACTTTCGACGTGATCTTCTTTTGTCTGACCAATGTCGAAAGTGCCTCAGTTACAATGGTTGTATAATGCGGAGTAGGGTCGCATGTAAGATGTTTGTAAAATTTTGAGTCGTTTAGTTGGCGGAGGCCCTCTGCCAAATAATCGTCCGAGTTCATTATAACGATTGCTCCACCTTTATCGGCGGGCTTTATAACGATGTCTGTCCTTAAGCTGAGTGATTTAAGGGCATTCCTCTCATGCAATTTGAGGTTTTGCCTGCCTGGTCTCTTTTGCCTGAATTGCTGCATAATTTCTCGCTGAACAGCGTCGATGTATAGATCCAGGCATCTGTCCCGCCCCTTGCCTGGTGTCCAGCCGCCGGAGCAGCCTGGCATGATCAAATCTCCTGTGGCTTGTGGTCTGTCGGCGAAATATTCCCGAAGCCTCAAATTGCGTGCAAAATAATCAAGGTCACGGAAGACCTGAAATTCGTCGCAATTCCCCGAAGTTGGACAAAAGTTTAGGCCTTTAGAAAGTAGTGTATATTCGTTAGAGGATAACGTGATTTTCGACAGATTTACTACACTTTGCACACTGTTTTCCACTTGTGTTTCATTGTTAGTGCTAGCAGTATGAGTTGCGGGTGGGGAATATGTTCCTAAAGTTAATGTATGTTCATGCCTGGCCTCTGTGTTCATTCTAAATTTCTCTAAATCATAGTTGACATTGTCTCGAGCAAGTTTTCTAATTTTTACAGTAACGAGTTCTTTTCGCAGTTTCGTTTCAAAGTTGTCCTTTTCCTGAATCTCAATTGGTGTGAAGGGGTGAGATTGAAGTATGATATTTTCCTGTTCAATTAGCCGGGTGGTCTTTCTTTCACAATGAGTTATCGTTAGTTCCACTAGTTTGAGCGAAGCAGTGTCAAGTACGCTCTGCCATTCCGTGCGGTCACTGACAGAGAGATCGTTCATTGCCGGTGGATGTGTCAGGCGTAATCCCTTAGGCGAAATACCCGCCTCCAAATAAACGCGAAGGGTGGAGCTGTGTAGTTGGTGTCTAATTCGCTTACCTGAGATTTTGCGTAATTTAAGAAAAGACGGATTAGAAGAAGGCGGATCAGACGTCGTCTCACAAGGCAGTCAATTTCGGAAGCGGGCAACCTCAGAGAGTGGTCTCCTCAGGTTGTAGCGACGAGGCACAGGGACCGGGATCGGCGAAGAGGGCGGTTCGACTCCCTCCTGTCCCAGGGGCGGGAAGTCCGACTCGCCAGGCACCACTGGCGCCTCATTCGCCGCCGATGAACCATTCGGACGCGTAGAGCACGACACTTGCACCTCCTGCGTGGATGATGTGCTGGACGTCCGGACAGCGTCGGCCACGCCAGGTCCAGTGTCAGAAGATGGACTCGCTGACCACGATGGAGGCGATGGAGCTGCTTCACGGGGAAGGATCCCCTCAGGTGCTCCGCGATCACGGCCACCCCTAGAAAGTTGGGGTGCACACCATCGGCGGCCAGGAATCGCCGTGGCGGAAGGTCCTCGAAGCCGTGGTCCACGTAGAAGACGGTCTGAGAACGTCTGCACAGGTTCCTGACGCTTTGGTTGAAGAGCCTTGCCTGGTTGTTGAACCAAAGCACGAACCCTTGGTTCGGCCGGAAACTCCGACGGCTGATGTGTCGAGGCAAAACCAGCGAAACGTAGATCCGCCGGATCTCCGGGCGCTCCCTCCGGGTATACTCCACCAAGGAGCGGTATCGCCTCAGGGTCTCCTCTCCACCGTGTGACGCTAGGTCGTTGGTCCCGACATGAAAATCATCGTCGTCACCGATCTCGGCACGTTCTTTAGTTCGCGTAGAATATCCAGGATTCCGGCTCCCCGCCAGGTGATCAATGCAGGAGTGCCCTTTAGCATCGGGTCGAAATTCGCAACTTTCAGCGATGGTGGTACCGCGGTGTGAGAATCGCGCTCCCTAGCTCCTGGATGATTGGCCTCATAATAAACAGGCTTGCCTACACCTTCGTGGCGTGAAAAAATACCGTAAGGCTCTTAATACTGCTCGTACATAGCAGAACTAAAATTACTTACGCGTCGCAGACCCAGCCTCGTACCGCTGTTCTACGACGATCATCCAGATGACAGCCATTTTGACAGGCACCAGTGCGCCCCCTATAGGCCGTGAAAGTTGCGAATTATTGAACAGGTACTTCGTCTGCGAATCTCCCCAATATATATATATATATATATATATATATATATATATATATATATATATATATATATATATATATATATATATATATATATATATATATATATATATATATATATATATATATATATATTTTATATATATCAACGAGGTAGAGGGCTTAGAGCAATAAACCGGGGTTCCGGTCTGCACTCGAAAGTGACCCCCATAAGGCGGCTGCCATTGTACGCAAATGTGACCACACGTCACATGACCAAACCAAATACGTGACGTCACAGGAAAGATGGCAGCGCCCAGGCAGCGGCTGGCCCCAGCTGGGCCGGAGCTTGTTGGATGCGTTGTTTGTTGTCGTTCGTGTCGGCGATTTGATATCAGACGCGGAAGCCGTCATATGAGGCCGGTCGAAAGCGACTTCAAAGTTCAGCGTGGTGTCTGACGTAGGTATAACGTGAACAGAAGGAGGAACGGTGTGCATTTCGCTGGTGACCGACGGGGATATTGCCACGAAAGAGACAATCGGCCCTACGTTGCTCGGACCTCGGATTGATTCGGATACCGCAAGTAAATTTTAAGGCGACGTTTCTGTGCTCTCGTTGACCATCGGAATCTTCGAGGTCTGCAGTGAAGCGTGTGCAATATGTTTGGATACGCAGTTTAGCGACGGAAATTGCGTGAGTCGTGCTTGGCAGTGTGCAATCGTGGTGCCGCTTCGTTCAAATGACCGAAGGCTCACTTTGGTTGTGCGGCGCACCGGAGAGCTGCCTTCAAGTGCTTCAAGTTGGTAGTTCCTGTGCCGTGCTTTAGGTGATGCTGTGCTGCTTCCTAAATTGTTCTGGCGTAGACGTGCACTTTCACGGAGCACAGGTGTTGCAGTTGGTATTGATTCCGCTTGTCTGTCGCACGTTTCGTCGACACAAGTTTCATCAACACTCGGTACGCGAATTGCAAGCTGTATGGGCATTTCATCGCGCGTGTTACCTACCCAGTCCACCCGTTCACGCCGCTTTGCGACGACATTCTGCAGCGGCTCATTACCAGAAAAGTGGTTCCACATCCATTTCAGTTCAGTTCGTCCACGGCAGTCGCCAAACCCCGAAGGAGAGGATTTATTCGAACAGAATGCCTCTAAAACAATGCAGCTTTTTTAGTGGTCAGGATAGACTCTCTTCTGTCTGTTTTGTTATATTGTCACAGATGCTTGCTTCAGTCCTATTTTCTATCAATATTTACTATTCTGGAAAGTTCCAGGCCATGCTCAGCTATCATTGTATGTTCTGGTGGAGGTGCTGCACATTTTACCCATAGCCCTTCACTCTGTGTGGACCCTGGCGGCTCCTCAGCCGAGTTGCCCCGCGTCTTAAACGCCTGGCGAGCCGTGAACCAAGTCCTATCCCGAGCCCGGCAGAAAAACCGCAAGACGAGCGAGTACCGCAAGGACGAACCTTGGAAATGCACCACAAAGAACCTGAAATCCGAGCCAGTCGCTGCTACCAGCAAGAACCACCGGAATTCGGTCTTTTTGCCAGAAAAACCGAAGCTGACTAAGCCAACAATGACAAATCTGTAGCAGCAAACCGCGTCCGCTCCCATCATCGTTTGCATGCCCGTCGCACCTCGCACTCTGATGCCCTTTCACGCAAGGTGTATGAAGACGTCGAGAACTGGATTGAAATTTATGAACGTGTCGCCCGCCACAGTGGGTAGACGGACAACCAGCTCCCGCAGAACCTATACTTCTCATGGAAGAAACTGCCAGGCACTGGTTTGAGAACCACGAATCCTCCTTAACGTCGTGGGAAGTTTGCACGATCGAGCTGAAGTGCACGTTCATCAGCCAACATTGACCAGGGAGAGCCGAATTCCTGATTCTGTCCAGGATCCGGCCCCAACAAGAGCGTCACCGCCTTCGTGGAAGATGTTTTGGGCGTGATCGAGCACCCACGCCAACCCTGATGTTACAGAAGACAAGAAGCTAAGAATCCCATGTCCCTCATGTGAGGTACAACACCTCCAACAGCCTTGTCCGCAACCCCACGACAACAGTCGAAGGGTTCATATCACCGCGGCTTCCAACATTGAATGTACACTGCAGGCCCGAGCCTGTCGCTATCAACAACTCCCCAGCTTCTCAACGCTCGAGTCGTCCAGCTGCAACTTCGATGCCAGCCTCCCAGGCATCCGCGACATCCACGACGTTGTCCGGGAGGAGACCAGGAAGCTACTTCCTGCCATCAGTTGCCCGGCTTTTATTTTGATTGCCGAGATTGTTTCGGAACAAGTTCGACAGGCATTTCAACTGGAGACTTCGAGCAAAGCGGCATCTGACGAACCGAGCGCGACTTATGCCACAAAGTCACGATGACCGCCATCGGCTACCCGTTACTATTCAATGCCGATTCAACGAGACACCCCAACGCCGAAGCATTAATACATGCCCGAGCTTGCTGCATTGATGCAGAAAACTACCAGGAAAATTTGCGGATTAGAAGCCAGCCCTGCAGCTTCAGTGCATCAGATGTCAGTGGCCGCACATGACGTACGATTACAAGACGGCATCAGTCGGTCAAAGTTGCCACTCGACCAAACTGAACACCGACGTGCCAGGAGCATCATCCGACAACAAGCAGCACAGGTACTATGACTGAACGCCTGACACGAGACTGTCGCAGAAAGAACTCGTTATGGAACCATTTGCAAAGAACCAATAATTACGTAATCAAGTGGAAATCAACATATTTGATACACTAACCTAATAAACATATTTCCGCTCGCCTTTACGTCTTCAGAGTCTCTACACAAAGAATTGTGTTCACCGCATGTGCTGGAACTTTTGAATACACTCGCATCTCTGACCCCTCAATATTAATTATGGGACATACCAGACTGGTTGCATTGGGCTGCACTCGTTCCACTTCTACTGAACATATGGCGCATCCGAAAACCAACTCCAGTGATGTGAAAATGTTATTTATTAATTTATTCTCTCCAGGGGCTTTGGTAGACATTGCAGAGAGGATACTTAAAACTATGCACATGATAATAACATTAAAGCACACTGCTGTAACTTGTTAGTTGCAAAAACAAACACACCTCTGAGCATCTAGTTTAATGGTATGTGTTCATGCATTGTTATATAGCAGGACACTTCCAATACGTCTGACACAATAGACCCTTTGCAAAACCCCATCAAGCAACACAACTGTCGCCATTTTTTTTCGGTGCAAAGCACACGAATATACCCCAGTTCACGTCGAACGTTAATGCAGCATTCGAGTCCAATAGGCGCTCAGCCGAGTTCACAGTGATGGCGGACATAACATTCTTGTCGAACAAATGGCCAAAGTATGAAGGCCTTGGGCAATTAGAGTAATAGCTACTGTAATTTGTTCCATCACAATTTGGCAAGCGGCGAAGGCTACAGTCTTGGCGAGTCAATAGGCATGTTGGAGAGAGGCAAATGACAAGATATCGGAGTGCTCGTCAGCACAGATTTCTCACATGCCTTCACTCCGTCAATCTGATTGGCACGAGGGGGCTGTGGCGGTTGCCCTTTTCCAGGTTATGGTAATACGAAGTATAGGCAGCCCACACTTTAGAAAGAAGTCTATCGAAGAGACCGAAAGGAATGGTAGTCAACATTTTTCAACAAGACTGCTTTTCGGGCAAGGGGTGAACACAAATATGAATCATCTTGTACAGGTAACTAGAACAAGTAAATGCACTGTTGGTGAAAAAAAGTATTGCTGCAAAAAAACCTACGAAAGAGAAAATTGTGCAATTAATCTATGCGTACACCAAAAATAGCAAGTCGAATAGCATTGAAGCAGGTGTCTGCAACGATTTATTCATCCCCCCACTCAATAAAAACGTCATCCTCGCTGCTGAAAATAAGTGTGCAATTCGCACTCACAAAAAAAGGAAGAAAAGCGATCGAATGTAGAATCGTCGATTAGCACAAAAGGTTAAAGATCGCAGGAGCTCTCGCTAAAAGTTTCTATGGTTATTCGGTGACGCAGGGCTGAAACAACTTCCCCTAAGTCCTCACGTGACGTATACATTTCGCTTCGATTCTCAGACGTTCAAACGAAGCTAGAAAAATGCGAATATATTATTCTAGGAGTTATATCGTAAAATTGTTTATAAGTACAAAACGTAAAGATCGCAGGAGCTTCCTCGCTAAAAGTTGGCTGTGATTATGCAGTTACCTAGGGCTGAAACGAATTCCCCTAGGCCCTACGTCCGATGTATACATATCGCGTCAATTCTCAGACATTCCAACGTTCAAACAAAGCTAAGAGAAAGCGAAAATTGCATGCTAAAAGCACTCAAAGTTCTATCGACCCTCGAACACATCCGGGAATCGGAGCACCGGTACGGCGACACGGCTGATGCTGTCTCGCAGGTGTTAATATCCAGATGATACAGGGCGATCTTGCGGAAAAAGGTAATAAAGTCTCATTTCTTCATATTTTCACATTATACCTGCGTCAGCGAGCACGAAGAAGATCGAAGTCGTCGGAAAGCAGCTACACATCGCGGCTACCGCGCACCGAACAAACTCGCATTCCCCAGCTCTGGGCGCTGCCATCTTACCGGTGACGTCACGGCTCTTGTGAGGTCACGTGACGTGTGGTCACTTTTGCGTACAAAATGGCGGCAACCGGGGGGTGCCACTTCCGAACTTCCGGTTTATCACTCTAAGCCCCTCTACCTCGTTGATATATATATATATATATATATATATATATATATCAACGACGTCTTTGTATATATATATATATATATATATATATATATATATGTGTGTGTGTGTGTGTGTGTGTGTGTGTGTGTGTGTGTGTGTGTGTGTGTGTGTGTGTGTGTGTGTGTGTGTGTGTGTGTGTGTGTGTGTGTGTGTGTGTGTGTGTGTGTGTGTGTGTGTGTGTGTGTGTGTGTGTGTGTGTGTGTTTTCCGAGAATAAACTTCAGTTGGAAGTAGCGCTCTGTGTTGTTCGTTTCTTTTACTTGTCATTCACAAACATTTTTGATGTTTGTGAATGACATTTCGCTCTGTGCGAAAAATTCAAAAGTGCTCTTATATGCGGATGACATCAAACTGTTTCGACGTGTACAATCTCACTCCGATTGCGTACTTCTTCAGGAGGACGCATTGCAAATTTCACAGTGGTGTGCAAAGAATTATCTTCCACTGAACGAACAAAAAACAAGAACAATGTCTCTCACTAGAAAGCGTGATTCGCTTGCAT
The DNA here is from genome assembly GCA_037355805.1 of Ixodes ricinus. Classification (NCBI taxonomy): domain Eukaryota; kingdom Metazoa; phylum Arthropoda; class Arachnida; order Ixodida; family Ixodidae; genus Ixodes; species Ixodes ricinus. The sequence continues at coordinate 77,134 of JAZHYW010013380.1, forward strand.
TTTCCTACACAATAGGTGGCAGTGTCATCACCCGAGTCTCCGTCATTCGTGATCTTGGAATTTTTATTGATTCATCGTTAAACTTTAATCATCACGTTTTAACTATCTGCAACGCCTCTTTTAGAAACCTTGGGGCGATATCTCGTTTCACGAGAAAGTTTTCTTCGCCTGTTTGTCTTGTGCGTTTATTTTGTTGCCTAGTGCGTACGAAGCTGGAGTATGCTTCTTCTGTATGGAACTGCATTAACCTCACTGCATCATGCTGTATTGAGCGTGTTCAAAAACGCTTCATAGGCATAATTTACGACAGATATTTCGACCGTACTTGCTACTACAGTTACGAACAATTACTTAAAAAACTTGGGTTGTGTACGTTACTCGATAGAAGACGATTACGTGATCTAATGTTTTTACATAAGGTTGTAAACGGTGCTGTTGACTCACCACTCTTGTTAAGCACTGTCTGTTTTCACGCTCCCTTGCGGTCCAACCGATTTCAAAGTCCTTTTTACCCGTCTGCTTTGAATGTCACGTCACCACTAACAAGAATGCAACTTGAATTTAACAAACTGGATCAATCTGCTGTAGATATCTTTAGCGAGCTGATTGTTTTTCGACATAGGCTTGAGTCAATTATTTGTACATAGTCACGACCTTGTTTTGTTGCCTGCATGTATCCTTGATGACGAGCGGTGTACCACTATTTAGGCCTTGTGCTGTTTTTGGACACCCAACAAAAATAAAGATTATTATTATTATAGTTTTTTAGCGCTTTTACCCTCAGAAATATAGACCAACAACTAGCCCAATGTGCATAGCTTCTCATCGAGTTATTACAATAAACGCGTTTATTGTAATACCTCTATGACCCTTCTTCGGTTCGAACATATTGCCGCGCGCGCACCTTGCTAAGTAGGCAGCGCGGGCGTGGCGTAACGGATATAACGCCTGCCTCCCACGCGAAAAGCCAGGGTTCGATTCCTGGCCGCGGGGACGCCTTTTACTAACCACGTGGCCCAGAAACTTCAGTTCGTCATAGGCGAACCGGCACTTTGACGGCTTGAGTGTGAGTCCGGCGGTCTGAATGGCTTGGAGAACAGCTCGGAGTCGTCGCAAGTGCTCGTCGAAGTCACTTGAAAACACCACGACGTCGTCGAGGTAGACGAGACAGCTCTGCCACTTCAGCCCTGCCAGTACTGTGTCCATGACACGCTGGAACGTTGCCGGCGCCGTGCATAGGCCGAAAGGCATGACCTTAAACTCGTACAGGCCATCTGGCGTAACGAAAGCTTCAATCTGCCAGTAACCGCTCTTCAGGTCCATCGATGAAAAGTATCGGAGAGTGGCGCAGGCGGTCTAGCGTGTCATCGATTCGGGGAGTGGATAGACGTCTTTCTTCGTTACCGCGTTCAGCTGCCGGTAGTCCACGCAGAACCTAAGCGTCCCGTCCTTCTTCCTAACCAGCACGACTGGAGAGGCCCACGGACTGCATGAAGGCTGGATTATGTCGTCGTTCAGCATTTCTTCCACTTGCTGTTGGATGACCTCCCGTTCTTTTATGGAGACTCGGTACGGCGATCGGTGCACAGGGAGCGCGTTGTCGTCGGTGACGATGCGATGCTTCACAACGGTGGTTTGGCGCACCTTCGACGACGTCGCGAAGCAGTTGCTATATTCGGCGAGGAGGTCGCTCCAGCTGCCGTCGTTTCGGGCCTGGAAGCTTAGGGTCAATGTCAAGCTGCGCTGGCGACGTAATGTCTTGCTGAGGTGGCGATGGTTCTTCATCAATCGCGGCGATTTTGGCGGAGTTCCAAAGTTCCTCGACCTCGCCCACAGCGGCACCTTTTGTGAGGTGTTGCGTTTCTTGTCGGAAGTTTGTCACGAGGACAACGGTGCGCCCATCCTGAAGTTTAGTCACTCCTCTTGCGACGCCTATTCCTCTTCCCAGGAGCAATTGAAGGTTGCCTTCAAGAACAACTTCGCCGCAGGTAGCTGCATCGGTCACGACGGGTACGACAACACTTGATCGTGGCGGCAGGGTCACGTGGGCGGCAGCGACTCGGACGGTGGCTGACGCTGTTTGGGGTTTTTCTGAATTCGGAACAGGCTTGCGCAGCGTCAATCTGTTCTCACCAAGGTCGATGATGGCACCGTATTCACACAGAAAGTCCATGCCGAGGATGACGTCTCTGGAACAGTCTTGTAGAACGACGAACTTTACAGGGCACGTCTCACCGTGGATCTCGACTCGAGCGGTGCATCTTCCGACTGGGGTAATGAGGTGTCCTCCGGCGGTTCGTATTAGAGGTCCATCCCACGGCGTCATGACTTTTCGAAGGCGGCGGGGAGAGCCTCCCACTCAAGACTGAGTAGTCTGCTCCGGTGTCTACGAGTGCTGATGCGTCGTGGCCGTCGATGGCGACGTTTAGGTTGTTGAACACCATTGCAGGGGCGTCGTTGGGATGCGTGGCGTCGAGAGAGTGGGAGCGCTCCGGCGTTCTTGGAGGCTCTTTACTTGGGTCGTCTTCGGCAACGGCAAATCCGGGCGTTGCCGCACTTAGTTTTCCCGACGAGATAGGGGGACAGGATAACAGCAGAGCGTCGCGGGCGTCGAAGTCGGCGAAAGAGCAGAGTCGAACGCTGGGGCGAAACTGACTGCCGCTCGCCACGCGGAGCCCCTTTTGTACACGCGTGGGCTTCTCGAACAATCGGCGTAGAAGGTTCGCGCATAGAACATTCTAACCTCGAACATGCAACAGAGTTCTCGAATTTACCAGAACATTACATGTCAGATGTCAAAAAAGGCGTCCCCGCGGCCAGGAATCGAACCCTGGCTTTTCGCGTGGGAGGCAGGCGCTATAACCGTTAGGCCACGCCCGCGCTGCCTGCTTAGCAAGGTGCGCGCGCCGGACATTACTGCCCCCTACGCAAGTCGGACACTGTCCAAGGCGGAGAAAAATTACTCCACGACTGAGAAAGAATGCCTTGCGGTCGTCTGGGCAATCACGAAGTTTCGTCCGTACTTGTACGGGAGCCCGTTCCGCGTGGTGACGGACCACCACTCGCTTTGTTGGCTTGCGAACCTCAAGGACCCGTCAGGACGCCTCGCTCGATGGAGTCTCCGACTACAAGAGTTCAACATGACTGTGGTCTACAAGTCAGGCCGCAAGCACAGCGACGCCGACTGCCTGTCCAGAGCCCCCGTCGAAACCCCTTCCGGCTGCAGCGACGACAGTGACGACGAGTGCTTCCTAGGAGCAGTCAAAACCGACGACATGGCACGACGTCAACGGGACGATCCTGAGCTGCGAGCATTAATCGAGCACCTGGAAGAGGGCGGAGTACCGTGCCCCGTGTTTTCTCACGAACCCTGCCGACTTTCGCCATTCGAAAGGGTGTGCTCTACAAAGAGAACTTCGGAAACAACAACTCGCCGTGGCTACTGGTAATCCCGGCCGACCTTCGAGAGGAGATTTTTCAAGCATGTCATGACGACCCGACGTCCGGACACCTTGGTTACAGCCGGACACTGGCCCGTATTCGTGAAAAGTATTACTGGCCAAAGCTCCCCAAAACCGTCCACCTCTACACCCGATCCTGCCACGAGTGCCAGCGACGCAAGAAACCGCCGACGAAGCCGGCAGGTCTCCTGCAGCCGATTCCTCCGCCAACTACACCGTTCCAGCAGATCGGAATGGATCTACTTGGTCCTTTTCCGCCGTCGACCCTGGGAAACCGGTGGATAATCGTCGCCACAGATTATCTCACGCGGTACGCAGAAACGAAAGCCCTTCCTTCAGGGACGGCTGTTGAAGTCGCCAAGTTTTTCATCGAATCCATCGTCCTCCGGCACGGCGCTCCCGAAGTTCTGATTACAGATCGCGGATCATCGTTCATGGCACAGCTGACCCAAGAAATCCTCCGGCTCAGTCACACCAGCCATCGTCGTACTACTGCGTACCACCCACAGACCAACGGGCTGACGGAGCGACTCAACAAGACAATCGCCGACATGATTTCTATGTACGTCGACGTAGAGCACAAGACGTGGGACGAGGTGTTGCCCTACGTCACGTTCGCCTACAATACGGCGGTGCAAGAGACCACAGGATTCACACCTTTCCAGCTGGTACATGGTCGGAAGGTAACGACCATGCTGGACGCGATGCTGCCCCATGAGCCCGCTGACAATGAAAGCGACGACGCCCAGGTGGTTGCTCAACGGGCCGAAGAAGTCCGCCAGCTCGCCCGACTCCTGATCCAAGACCAGCAACGCGCCGACGCGGGCCGCTACAACCTTCGTCGCAGGGACGTCCAATTCCAGCCCGGAGACAGGGTGTGGGTGTGGACGCCCATCCGTCGCCGCGGCCTTAGTGAGAAACTGCTGAAACGGTACTTTGGACCGTACAAGGTACTTCGTCGCCTCGGGGACCTGAACTACGAGGTGATGCCCGACGGAACACGAACATCGTCACGCCGCCCACCACGACCTGAGGTCGTCCACGTCGTGCGCCTGAAGCCGTACTACGCTCGATAGGACTGTGGACTTTATGTGCTCCAAAGGACTCTTGTTTATCGTTCTTTTTTTATTTTGTTTTGTTTTGTGCTGCATCGAGGCGATGCACTTTTTAAAGGGGGAGTAATGCCGCGCGCGCACCTTGCTAAGTAGGCAGCGCGCGCGTGGCCTAACGGTTATAGCGCCTGCCTCCCACGCGAAAAGCCAGGGTTCGATTCCTGGCCGCGGGGACGCCTTTTTGTTGACATCTAATGTAATGTTCTGGTAAATTCGAGAACTCTGTTGCATGTTCGAGGTTAGAATGTTCTATGCGCGAACCTTCTACGCCGATTGTTCGAGAAGCCCACGCGTGTACAAAAGGGGCTCCGCGTGGCGAGCGGCAGTCAGTTTCGCCCCAGCGTTCGACTCTGCTCTTTCGCCGACTTCGACGCCCGCGACGCTCTGCTGTTATCTTTTGTTTCCTTCTTTATGTTTGGGCACAAGTTCGCCCGATTAAACGTTTAGTTTACTCAGTTATTCACCGCCTCATCACTTGTCATTCGTGACAATATCGAAGCCTTTCGATTTCGATCCTAGGGTGGTTCACGACGTCCCTCTCCGAGTTCGTTTCAACGCCGGTGCCAAAATGCAACCCCGTGATGCCTCGCTCGGCAAGGAGCGGAGAAGACGACGAAGGTTCGTCTGCTACGCTGTGACATTCGTACAGCGGAACCGAAACGGAACAAGAAAGTAGATTTTTTTATAGAAATCGTGTCCCGCGTGGGCAACAGAATCAAACGCGAGCTTGAATTGTGAGCGTCTGCTATTTCATGAAGGAAGCAATTGAAAACCAGTGTTTTAGTTGCAGAGTTTTGAGTCGCTCTGCTCTCGTGGAGACGCTGAAATATACTCAGGACGAAGACATTTTCAGAACAAACACATTAGCGGCCCCCGAGAACATTATCACTACGTGCGGGTGAAAAATTGAACATTTCTTAACAAAGCTCCCCCAGCAGAAATTTGTGACTGAAACATCCGAGAAAGCTAAACACTATGGCCTTACGCGAAGGCTTGGGCAACATCATGTTTAACATTTACACCTACGTGGAGCTATCTTGCCCAGTCGTATTTCGTTTGATAAAGCTCTCGATCGTTCTCGACGCCCTCACCAAAGCTGAAATCTAATCCACCTGTAACTACGATCGAAGTGGTAAGTCGCCCACGAAACGTTTTGCTAGATATTCCAACTGACTGGTTTTAAGCCGTACCTTTTGGTTCACGCAGGCTCTGCGCGGACAGCATCATCAGTTTTCTCCAGTGTAAACCTCAGCTGTTTTGTAGTGAGCTGGTGGCGGAAATTGACGCCGTCTGTAAATATATCTACGACAGCCGATTTGGCTTGAAGTCATCGCAAATAAAAACCTCGCAGGTTGCAGCGATCAACGTTGCTGGATAAGCGTTGGTAGCGACTGCACTCTCGCGTTCCCACCCATCACGTCGAACAGAAAGGCGCTAGTTTCGGTTTGAGGTCGGTACTCTCTCTACAACATAGATGGCGGCAGCAACAGTCTTCTAGAACTCGGTGCATTTGGCAAGTTCAGCTCGAGGCGAGTTCTCCGTGCGACACTCCGCAAGTGGCACTATTCTGAGAGCTCACGTCGGGCACGAGCTTCCCATATAAAATTTCAAAAATCACTTAAAAACTTTTGAGCAAGACAACGGTTCTGTCTGTCTATGCTGGAAAAAGCGATGGAGAAACTTCATCGTGACGTCGCCGGTGGGAGGAGCCTAATCTCAATCGGCGGCGAACTCAACTGACAGGGAACTTCATCGCGGCGTGTTGATGACGTCGACGAACAGCGGCGATTGAGTTGTAACTTCATCGGGATTTGTACCCAGAAAATGTCCCTAGAGGGGAATGCGCAACGCCGCATCGGAGGTTCTCGTAAAAGCAATATTTTTAACTTCTGAAAATGTAGAATTCGGTACAATCTAAATATAATTACCGGTGTCAAGTTTAGGTCGCATGAATCATGTCTTTTTACGTAAGTGAAACAATTTAGATGATCGCCATGCGTGAGCTGCATCGCGATCGTGATGAATCGTCATGGCCGACGGTGGATGTCGCGCGTAAAGTGTTCGTGTGCCTGTACGAAGATTTGCCTCACTTCTGGAATTTTTGCTGTCAAGTCAGGCTTTTTCAAAGGTTGTCACGTCGCGATGGCCACTCGGCAGTCTGGTGGGGGACGTCACCCAAGTGTCGTCGCAGAACTCGAGGAGTAGGACAGAATCTGGCCCGCAAAGACGCGGAAGAAGGCGCATGATTTCGAGAGGGGACGCGCCTCGTCCGTCGCCACACGGCATCTCGGCTGCAGTTTTGGTAAGTGCTGGGAATCGCAATAGGCGGTTTTAGCGTTGCGTTGCCGTGCGCAGCGAAATTGCTACTGGTAGCTCGCGCTGTAACTTTGAAGCGCTCTTTTCAGCGCGCTTAAAGCCTTATCAGCCGTACTGTGGCCACCGCAGAACACGGTGACGGTCTGCTAAAACTTGCTACTGGTAGTGAGCAGACACCGTGTTGTTTTTGGTCTTATTGACTTTTACGCGAGTGTGCTGCTTCGTAATGTTTCTTCGAAAGCTCGGATCGTAGCGCTCAAGCTCACGAGTTAATTTCTCTAGACCTGTGCATGAAGCACTCCGATATTTGAATTCTAAGGTGTAGGCAAGGGGCATTACATCAACGCGTAACCAGAAAGGCTGTCAATATTTTGTGCGTTAACATGTGTTTAATTGGATTTTGCAGGACTCATCTGCTGCGACCAAAGGTGCTAGTGAGGACCCAGCACAGGTGGCAGCTCCACCACCACCACCACCAAATGGTAGGTATAAAAAAGTCTGGACTCATCTCCATGATACACTGTTTGCACCTATGTCGCGTCATTAACATGTATTATGCACGAGTGCCGTCGGTAGTCTCATGCTGATGGCCACTGATGGTCTGTGGTTGCAGCTTTGCTACACTGTGATCATGGTGAACTGTGCTGGCTCCAGTGGCCCAAAGTGACAGTTTTTGTGCCCATCTCAGCAATTACATAAAACTGTAACCACTATCTGCACCATGCATAACTACGAGGGAGGTCGAAGAAGCTGTCAAACATTATTGTGCCTGGTCGGTAGCTCCCAAGGTGGCCGTAGGCCCAACCGTGTTTCTAGCAAGGTGACACCTCAACAAGACTGACAAAAACTTAGGTGTACCCATGGTGCAGAGGCAATTCACACATGGTTACTCGAGTTTTGTGTCGAACAAGACAGCAGAAAAATGGATGAGACTAAGTGTTAGTTTGCAAAAAGGCTGTGGCTCCGGTTATCCGTTTCCCGACAGTGGCCTGCTTGCACCAAACATTCCCACACTGTCTCCGGTTCCATTTCCCAACAGCAGCCTGCTTCCACCAAACATTCCCGGCAACACTACAGCTACCCACCACTCTGAAATTGACACAGAAATGACACTAAGACAAAACTGGCTCACCAATTCCAAAATTGACATCTGCTATTTATATGGAAGGTTCAAAGGGCTGAGGGAACAGGGCGCACCTAGCTGGGCATTGCCTATCGAACTCGGCAAAATTGTCGTCATGCACTTTTGCATATTTCTCTTAATTTTTTGCACTTGGGTATTCAAGTTCTCCACCTTTGGCTAGAGATCACAATCTGTAATAGTCCAGTTAAGAGTAAGTAGCAGATGGTTCTTGCCAGCACACAGGGCAATATTTTCTGCATACTGAACTGGACAAATATGGGCAAACTTTGTCGTGATCACTTGACGGTTTAAACTTCTGCCTCGGCCTAGCCCAAGTTCTGCACTAGCACATATTGCCACGCGTGTCTCCGAGCAGGCGCGCTTGTGGCAAAGTGATTGTCGTGCTTGCCTCCCTTGCAAAGGTCCGAGGTTCGATGCTTGGCCGTGCATGCACCTTTTTGTTAATGCCCCACACCTCCACCAAAATGTCACGAATGACAGATGATGAGGTGATGAATGAACAAAAACGAAACATTTAATTTGGTGAACTTGTGCCAAGACAAAAATACAAGGAGGTAGCTTTGCAGGCATCAAGGCGGAGAAGCACGATCGAGCGTAAGAGCGAGAATCCGTATCGCCTTACCCTCATATACGTGGGTATCTGAGACATTCGGCGTAGAAGGTTCGGCGCATATAACATTTGAACTTCGAAGAAGCAAGAGGGTTCTTGAATTCACCAGAATGCCACATTTACAGAAACAACAAAAAGGTGCCTGCACGGCCAGGCATCATACCTCGGACCTTTGCAAGGCAAACAAGCACGACAATCACTCCGCCACAAGCGCGCCTGCTCAGAGACGCACGTGGCAATAGGAGCCGCCTCTGGCATTAACTGCATCTGACATGTACAGAGTGGTGGCCACCACCACGGCGCCTACTGACATGACATCACACGCAAACCATGTATGCGTGCTACTGAAACTGTGTCATGTTGTCAGCCGTGCACCAGTCATCAGGTGAACTGCCACCCTGGATGGTGAGGGCCTGAACTGCCCCCAACTGCACTGTTTAGGACCTCTCGCCCACTCAGCGGGAGCAGCTGGTTGCATTGCACATGCTGCTGGAGTGCAACATGAATTCCCTAGCTTTAGAGAAGTGCAGTCAAGGTCCAAAATTGGCTGGCAAGCATTGTGTAGACAACCGTGGAAAGAAAACCTGCATCATATGGCAATAATAAGTTATTTTAGGCCGAGTTTCTTCATCCTTGCTTTATTCAGTTACATCCAGAGCAGCTCGTGCTCACATCCTTTCTTGCTGGCTCAAGACAATGTGGAAGAGCTGGACTTCCACAGCACCAAGTGCATTGATGGGAACAACAGTTAGCGTGTCATTGGAAATCAGCTATGACAGACAGTTATAGCAGAAAGGAAGGTGAATGCAGCAGTCTTGCGTTTTCCTTCCTTTTCCTTTTCTGACCTTCTGTTGGGTTTTGAAGTGACCGATTTCCACCAGCTTGTCCCTTTCCATTTTTTTATGTGATCGACGGAGCAGGCCTGTTTACTGCAAAGTAATTAGATCAAGCTAAATGCACATTGCTGAGGGCTGCCCGTCTCATAGGTTACGTGCTGTACTGGAAAACCCACAGCATGAGTGTGCTGGTCTGAGCACTTCCTTGGTTAGGAAGGTGCTCGCATAAACTAAACGTCTTTCCGAAGTCTCGCATTCTTGCTATTTCCAGTACTGCACGAGAGTTATGAGAGAAGGTTAAAGCAGTGGTATGCCATACACTACTGGGATTATATTGTTCTATGCAATTTCTCTAACATGCTGTTTAAAAATGTATGTATTTGTAAGCATTAGCCCCTTTTGTGTACTTTGGTTGCAGGCTCTGGTGGGACAAGCAGCTGCACATGCCCAGCAGTCATCTTCACTGACCACACTTGTGCTGCACCTCATGGTGGTGCAGAATTTTCATCTACAATAAAAATGCTCCCTATGCACTATTTTGCTTCTGTCATGATTTCAGTATAGCATGGAAACAAGATTTGCAGAAGTACCTTGGTCATACCCGACAAAATTGTCATACATGGAATAAAATTTTTAGGTCAGCAAATCTCGGTGCAATTGTTTATGTACCGACACTTGTACCGCAACTTCTGATGTCAATGTGAATTTCGTATACAAAGAACCAGAAATTTCCCAATTAATGGTGGTACGGTGGCTCCAATCATCCAGATGCCAGCAACCACAGTTAATTCTTCACCTTTTCTTTCTCTATGCTTAGAACAATACACTGTTGGAGCTGGAATGCTTACACAGTCGATGAGAAACGAGATGCCATCCGTGAGGGAGTTCTGCTTTTATTCTCAGTCGTAATGCTTCGGAGTCTAGCTTATGAGGTTTGCATTTTTGCCAGGTTACCCTTGCCATAAACATTGTGTTACAAAGCTTTTTCAGAAAAAGCAACTTATCACAAACGTATAAAGTTCTAATTTTAGGTGCCATACCAAAAAATCTCTGACATCACATGCTTGGTGAGGTGTTTCTTCAGCCCAGGTACCAGACCAATAAAAAGAAATATACTTGTGATGTCTATCTTTTTCTAACCCCCCCCCATAACAGAATTTTCTGAAATACCAGACTTGCCTGCTATGGGCTTGGTGTCAGGCGTTTTAATGCATATTAAATTGCTTCAGATCAAGAAAAGTGTCCTCGTATCAAACTGCTCCTTTATCTATAATAGGTAGTCGATAAACGATCCCAACAAAATTGAATGCCGCTTGTACTGTCTGCTAGGTAGATTGCTCTGCAGTCAAAAGGGACTTGCCGTGTATACTAGATTGGGCAAGTTACAATGTATGACACAAAATTGCAAGCAGATGCACACAAGTATATTTCCTATGTGACGATTCGAAAGACAAAGCTGGTAACAGGCTTGACGGCTGTCAGGCTGCAAGTTTGACGAGGGCGCAGCCACCTTTATTATTTTCAACGCTGCACAGCTTGTCCTCTGCTGTGAAAGATCACACCGTCCTCGGGGTCGAACTCTTGAGGAGCAAGGGGCTCGGGAAGATGCTAGGAGCCTGCCTTATGCAGAAAGGCAAATGATGTTGCTGTGCCCAGAACCTTTGCAACCACTGGACCTGCTTTTGAGCATCCTATTCACTGCTCCACAACAGAATCTTAAGCAATGCTTTTTGTTAAGCTTGGCCTTGGGACAGCACAGCATCCATTGAGATTGCGAGGAATTGGTGTGCAACCACGGTTTCAGGGGTTAGTCGCTGTCACCGGCACACAACGGCCTCTGATATTAATGTTTCGTAACCTTTTCAGTTGTCCAAAAGCACATCAAGGCTAGATAGATGCTTTCTATGCTAATGCAGTCTGTGCTTGGTACTAGTAGCATGTAGGTTTTTATAACATCCCCAAAAGCCTGCAATATAAAGATAATAATAATTGAAAAAAAATAATGTGGATGTATTTTCACTTGGCTTAAATGATACCAAAAATCATGTCTTGCAGAGCAAAGAGGTGCAGCGTATCAGGCAATCAAAATTATGTATCATAATCTGTCCATACAGAGTTTGGCAAGTGTGAAGGAAAAACGGACACAGCGTGCTTAAGCTGAACAATTTCCCGATGTTGGGGCCCTAGACCTTTGGATGAATTATACACATGCAATCACTAGAGTAAGCTTGAATGTGCGCTTAGAACGATCTCGCACGACACTCATCGCGTTGAATGAGGCGCCCGTTTTCTACCGAGAGCTGTCGTGCAAGCACGTTTGAGAAAATGTTCAATTCAGACTGTATTAGAACACAGCGTATTGATACGTAAGAGTATTTACCGAGCGCACTGCTGAATTCGCATCGCTGAACTTCTTGGTTGTCGTCTCTCCGTCTTCCTTTCGCGCGAAGTCCACCCACCTTGAACCCCGGGTGATCGATTATCGTCTCTTTAACATCCAAAAGAACGCGACTCACAGCGCACCGATGCACGGTGATGTTTTCGCCGGACCAAAATATGCCTCAAGCGACTCAGAAGCTGAGAGCACTTGCTGCTCGGCTGTCAGCAAATGGCCCCTCGCGACGCCGCCAAAGCTTCCGCGGCAACTGTCAGAGCCAGCGAGTGTCGGTTAATATTCCCCGACTACGTCCCTGACGAACCTTGAACCGAACACATCAAAAACCTAGCGATAGTCCGCGAAAGACCGGTTTGGCTCGCCCCATCCGCGAGCGTGAACGTCGCCATCTTCATTGAGTTTGGCAACTCCGGCTGCCTGACAACTACAAAGTTATCTCAATCGCCAAACTCAATCGTGACGACATTTTGACGTCACCGCTAACTTCATTATTTCACCAGCATAGCTCGAACTCCATCGGAATCCGTAGGGAAAAACTCAATCGCAACGTCACATCACGTGACCAAAAGGGCAGCCAATCAGCGACCGATTGAGTTAACTTCATCGTTGAGTTTGCGATCTAGCATAGACAGACTGGTTCAGATCTGAAGCGCGGCGACGCGTCAAGACTCCTTGGTTTCGGCTTGGGTTTCGTATTGGAAACGAAACAAGAACAGGTTGTCAGCGTAGATAGCGTGACTTTCGATGATTGATGTTTGGCATTTTTTATCCCATTTCGATGGTATGCAATACAGTTAATAATAATGTTCGCGAACGTTTATGAAAACATAAGAGTAATATATCTTTGTATAGTACTTTTTATTTATATTTATTTGTGATGTCTACTTACTTTGCGTCTTCACGTTTTCCACATTCTCATCTGAGTAAACATCAGTAAATATGACATCTGAGTAAACATCAGTAAATAAATATGAGCAGGATGAGATTGTTATATAAGGGTAGGGGAGACAAAGACAGTATCAAATCATACCGGCCAATCACAGTAACTTCAGTACTATACAGACTAGCTATGCAAATCGTAAAAAGAAGAATGGAAGAATGGGCAGAGAAAAGCAGATTCTAGGGGAGCTTCAAAACGGTTTCAGGATGGATAGACGACTATACTTCGTTTCAGCTTCGGTCCAGACGCAGCCAAAGCTACAAGCGCGAGCCCGGGCTTTCAGCATCCCTGCCAATTCACGCGCGCTCGTGCAGTGCAAGCACTGTTCTGGGCCACATGCTCGCGCTTGTAGCATCGGCTGCGTCTGGACCCAAGCTGAAACGAAGTATAGATGATAAACTTATTCATAATCACTCAGTGCATAGAGATAGCAATGACAAGCCAAAAGCCATTATGGGTAGCATTTTTGGACATCAAAGGGGCATATGACAATGTGAATCAGGAAAAACTGTGGGACCAACTGAAGGTGTATGGGCTAGGGGGAACCACGGTCAAGTTCCTAGAACGGGTTTATACGGAGAATAGGATGGTTATAAAATGGGAAGCCGAAACTACAAGACCAGCAGCAATAAAAAGAGGACTTAGACAGGGTTGCCCATTGTCTCCCCTGCTCTTTATGATATACCTCAGTGAGATGGAAAAAAAGATTAGAGCAGTCCAACTTAGGTTTTGACTTGAATTACATGGAAGAAGGACGTAAAGTAAATCAAGTATTGCCAAGGGTTAATGTATGCAGACGACATTGTACTCGTATCAGAAAGTCGTGAGACACTACAGGAACTGATTAGGATTTGCAGCAGGGAAGGGAGACAGTTTAGGACTAAAATTCAGTAGGGACAAGTCGGGTGTAATAGTTTTCAACGATGAGAAGGGAGAACCCCTGGAGATACAGGGCACAGTGATAGAACACGTAGAAAACATACAAATATCTGGGAGTCTGGCTCAACGAGGGAAGGAAATATCTAGAGGGACACGAGGAGAATATAATTAGAAAAGGGAAAAAGAAATTCATCTATTATGAAACTCAAGGCACTATGGAACTATAACAGATATGAAGTGGTCAGAGGTATATGGAAAGGAGTGATGGTACCAGGACTGTCTTTTGGCAATGCAGTACTGTGCATGAAATCTGAGGTTCAATCAGGGTTAGAAATTCGACAGAGAAGCGTAGGCAGATTGGCGCTGGGAGCACATGGAAAAACACCAAATGAGGGAGTACAGGGGGACATGGGATGGTCGTCTTTTGAGAGCAGGGAGGCAATTGGTAAGTTGAAAATCGAACAAAGGTTGACCGAAATGGATGATACGCGGTGGGCACGGAAGGTATTCAAGTATTTATACATGAAAAGTTTAAACACAAGATGGACAAACCGAACCCGAAAGCTAACATTTAAATATCTACACACTGCCCAGGCGAAAATTTTCAACTGGGACCAGTTGGTCCCAGTTGCAACTGGTTTATGGAACAATTCCCAGTTGCAACTGGTCCCAGTTGAGTTGTCCAACTGGTCCCAGTTGGAGTTGGTCCCAGCTGGAATTGTCCAGTTACAACTGGTCCCAGTTGGAGTTGGTCCCAGTTACTCGCTGGTGCCAACTCCAGCGACAATGAAACACGGCACAAAATGGAAGGTTGACAAGTCTTTGATTGTCAAAAACTTGGAGAATAAAACTAAATAATACGTTCGGTGACGTACACGCTCCGGGTTTAGCCACTTGCTTGCGACGATTGAATCGCTTTTCCAGAGGTAGTATGAAGGAAGATCGGCCGCTGGCGTCTTTTCAGTGAAGACGTCCTCAGCTTCTCTCCTCATCGCGTGAAGAAAGGCGCTCACCGTTGTTCCCGCCTTGCGCCGCTGAAGTCCTGACCACTGTGGTCCTGACAGGATGCGGTTGCGCTCCCACCTTGCAATCCAACATTTCCAATTGCCTCTGTCACAACAGTCGAACATTTTCGAGGTAGACCTCCCGCCATTTTCGCCATTGTGCTCTCTGCGGCGGTTTTCTCTTCCGTCTGGTCTTTCCTGGGTGCCCTTCGATCGCTGAACCGCATCTTTCCATCCTTGAAGTTCACCGCTGCCGCCATGGTGTGTGTACAGTTGGGTCCAAAGAAGCGCAGCTGTAGTTTTGACATTTTCATAACGACGCCAACTTCGGTGATGGCGACCTTCTCACCGCGTCGCGTTTTCTACGGCGTGTCTAAGGTAGCGCAATTCCTCCTCTCCCCTCGTTTTCCTCCTTTCCATCGACGGCAATCCTCCTCGCCCTATGTCCGCGCCACGCCCCCGCCGCCATGTCTGAGCTGGGCCCGCAACGCGCGCGACGGCGCGCGCCTGTGTGCCGGGCACAACCGGGTGCCTGGCCGTTCATGTTATTGGATACGGCGGACTAGATTTTTTTTTTCTAATATAAAGAGAGTTTTGTTTTCTAACATGAAGAAACTAGCGTTTGTGCACCTTTATTGGAGTTATAAAGTTCGGGAAGACGTCTCTATCGGCAAATATAATAGCCCGAGCAGAGTTGGAATCGCTCGGGCGTGAAGACAAGCTTTCTCCAATTCCGCTAAACGCAAATGATTAATAAAAAAAAAAGCAGTTTAGTTTTTTGGAACATCGGCATGCACTGCGAAATTATATTTCGTTTACCCGTTTATTGCAGCAAAAGCTGCGAGCAGGCACACAATAGAATGCACCTCTCCCTGCGTCTAAATAGAGTTTCGTGGGCAAGGACTGCGCTGCTAGCGGGAGCTCGTGCCGTTGCTTTGAGCATGAATTGGGCACACGCCCGCAAGGCTCGCGATTTAACGTACGCTCTACTAAAACGGTTTAGTATCTTGAACGAAGTGCTTTTGAAGAATCGGCATCGCTGGAGTTAAGCAAATAAATGACACCACTATGTATCGTGTAAAACAGGACTTTTCGGTAATTTTTAGCATCACCGATCGTTTTGTCAGTTCAGCAGCTTGGTTTACTTTATACACATTTTATAAGCGTCAAATACTACTTGCAACTGTGCACATGCGCGCGGAGGAATATGCGACGTCTGCTGTATACACGCCTCGTGCATAAAACTACCCGTCAAATAATCAAATACACTCACTTGTATCCCCTCCGTTAAAATGAAAAATAGCGTGTGCTCGGTTGCCTTGCCAGCACGTTTCTCATTTATCACATATATTAGTGTTTTGACGTTCTCACGCGCAAGGTACACCCTTGAGTTCACTCTCAAAGCGCATAAGCTTTGCCCCACACCCGCGGGCGTACCTTACTGCGTGAGTTACAAAACGAAGACAGAGGGATCCTTCAGCAAAGCCTTTTAAATACAAGAGCAATTTTTTTATTGTCAATAATTGCTGTTTTAATAATCACAAAAGACAAATCACATACAAAGATGAAGACAAGAAAATATTTATTGCTACAAGGGAAAATATTGCACATTCGGAAGAGGTCGGTGTGAAAAAATGGAAGGATCTGCATATGGCTTGAGTTTCTTGAAACCAGTCTTTGCCAAGATCACTGGTACAAACTGATCGTTCGTGAAGTGATCCTGAAAAATAAATGCAGCATCGCATATCTTTAGTTGCCATTTGTGAAGTACCGATCGCGGAAATATGTTGCACAAACAAAATCGCGAGGTGCTCGATTGTTGGTGACTCTCCTTTTACTGACGCAAGATGCACGCGGTAACACTACAATCCTTTTTATTTTAGTGGCACCCTAGTCTCTCACGCATCGTTCTCAACTCGGCCGACTCAATGCAAGCGAGCTAAGAGTGAGCGAGTCTGTTTCTATGATCAAATACGCGCGAAAAGACGTGTCTAAGTCCTTCGTACCGGTAATATAGTTCCGTGTTTGTCTCGTCTCATGATCGTATACCTACGCGATCTTCATCGGCGAGACCGAAAGAGACAGGTAATACGATTCAGAGTTTGACAGTGACTTACCTCGCAAAGTCTCCCTCGGAGGCACTCGAAACTTTTTCGACCGATCCGTTGGAGCCATTGTCTTCGCCGTTGAAGATTTTCCTTTCCCGTCGGGACGACAAAAAAGGTTCTTCCCTTTCGCAATGCTGTTTGTGCAATCTATAGCGCAGCATGATGGCATCGCGTTGCCGCCGAGGTTGTGGTAAAATATAAAAAAACCTACTGCCGGGCCGCGAACAACGGAGCCGCCGCTACGCCTGGCCCAGTGATGGCGTTGGTTTCGAGCAGACGACGGAATCGCGCGGGATCATGGGAAGAAAACGGTCACGTGTCGCGCCAGATCCAATTGAAGCGAGGGGAAAGAGAACTTTTGAGAGGGAAAGGGCATCGGCGAGGAGAAATTTCTCTTTCCCGTTTCAGACAATGGTTTGCGCTGCCTTAGGCGCGTCACATAGGCAGCGCCATCTGTCGACAGCACGTACCACTAATCCGCACCCGCGTGCCACGGCGGCCGGCTTGCTCTGATTGGCCAAAAGATAAATTTATTTATTAAAAGAAAAAAAGAAAAAAATACTGTAGGTATTTAAATAAATGTTTTAATACATTTTAATAATGCACTAAATGTTCATTAGGTAAACACATTTTATGTCACTAATTATATTTTCCAATTAAAAGAAATTATTTCGTTAATTAAAATTTTATTATTATTTTTATAAACTATAAATGTACCTATTAATTAAAAATTTCCCTATTTGTATAAATCTAAAGATGTAAGTGTTTTTAGTTTTCTTCATTAGCAAAGCGTCAATACACCCCCAACTTGTCAAAATTGTTGCCCCGTGTGAACTGGGAACGGGAAAACCATTTGAAGTCCGACTGGGAATCGCTCCAACCAGTTACTTCCCTAACTGGTCCCAGTTCACTCCATTCTCAACTGGGAGTCAAACCAGTTGACTCCCAACTGGGAATGGTTCAAACCAGTTGACTCCCAACTGGGAATGGTTCAAACCAGTTGACTCCCAACTGGGAATGGTTCAAACCAGTTGACTCCCAACTGGGAATGGTTCAAACCAGTTGACCCCTCAGCTGGTCCCAGTTGGACTCCTATTGGTCCCAGTTGATTCCCAGTTGGGACCAGTTGATTTCCAGTTGGGACCAGTTAGTCCCAGTTGAAACCAGTTGAGATGCCAACTGGTCCCAGTTAGAAATTTTCGCCTGGGTGAGTGATGGGGCTGAACAGACTACAGTGAAAAAGGGGGTGAAAGAGGCAGAGAGGAAAATGTGGGAGGGGGAGAATGCAGGAGAAATCAGCTTTAACAGTGTACAGGTCACGAAAGCAGGACATAAGAAAGGGAAAATCTTTTTGACAATTCACTGGGAAGTGCTTTGCTCTTCGAGGCAAGAACAGGAGTTTTGAGGACGAGGACGTATAGGGCTAAATTTCAGGAGACAGACACATTATGTGCCGCCTGCCATAATGATAGCGAGACAGTAGAGCACTTGGTTTTGAAGTGCACGGGGCTTCAAGTCCTGCCCTCCCTGAAGGGGTAACGGATTTGGCTGGGGCCCTGGGTTTCACTGGCGACGATGGAAGGACGGTAGAGAAAAGGATTACAGTGACAAAGAGACGATTAGAAGATTGGTGGAAATTATCTAGGGAAAATTGAATGTTGAAAATTGAATGTTGGACAACTAACTAGCACAGCTGGGAACAGGCGGGACAGAGGAAAATTGGGACTCCCTCCCGCGTGGCTCCGGCCCAAAGTCTCAACCCTGTCTCCCAGTGGGTCCGGTGCTGGGGTAATGCCGAAAAGGTTTGACCAGAGGAAAATTGGCGACTCCCTCGACTCCCTCGCCGGGGGGAAGAGGCAGGGGGTGATGTTTTTAGTTTTTTTTGCCCGATCCCCCGAAGGTCATCCTGGTGATACCCCACACTGCCTGTGGGAGAAATCACGTTTTTGTCTTTTTAGACTTAGGCTAGGTGGCGCAAGCTACCGCCCGGTACAAAGGGTATAGCCATTAACATCCATCCATTCATCCATCCGCGTGCTTGTGTGTCTGTGCGGGCGGGTTATTTCGTTGGCTTTGTTATGAACCTGGGGCGGAACACTGAGAAAATGCAGCAGGAGGTAAGCGTGCAACCACTTCCAAGATGAGTCCTTTTGCATGTCGCGGTGCTGCCTAGAAATGAGGGACTGACTTGCTGCAACCATCTCGGGTTTCGTGCAAATGGCGCGTCAAGCTTTGCTTCTCGTTGCGTGTTTTCATAGCTGGACACTGAGCGGTGTAGCACGGTCAGTCCAGCTAGAAAATCCTCGAGTGTGCCAGATCCAATACTGTCGATACGTGCTTTTGTTTATTTATTGTTTTCCATCGGTGACGTGATTCCGATGCCCTGTTTCTCTGTCAAGGATGGTAAGCAAAAGCACCTGATGTCAAAAGCCCCGTGTGAATCCCCTGTGTCAGGTGGCCGGGTCCTCAACGTGACGGCGGTGCATTCTGCTTTGAGTAAAGCTATACGCACTCCGGAGTGCATTTCGGACGAGATGGCTATACGCACTCCGCCGAGAACTCATGCCCGTCGGGCCCCCCTTTTCGAACGGCGCGTGTATCACTGGGGAGCGTGTTAACCAGCCCCCGCCTGCGTTCACGCCGCTTCGCGGCGACAGTATTGGCTGCTAATTACAAAACGTAACCAGTACACGCCGCTTCGCGGCGTCCGGCCAGCAACCCAAGCCCCGCTGTCCTCGATCGCACCCCCGGAAAGGAAGTCCTATTTAATTCTGCGAAGTTTCGTCGACAAAATTATCGCAAAAAGAAATGTCGTAAACATCGCAATAATCCTCGACAAAAAAAAAAAAAAAAAACAAAAAAAAAGTACGGCCCGCCGGGGATCGAACCCGCGTCCCCTTGCGTACAAAGCGGACGCCTTAGCCGCTATGCTAAGCCATCGCTGAAAAAGCTCGCTGTGACCATTCGTTTTATGCGAGTTTAGCGGAGTGCGTATAGCCATCTCGTCCGAAATGCACTCCGGAGTGCGTATAGTTTTACTCTTCTGCTTTTTAACTAATAGCATCTTCGATCAACTCGCACCGGAATCGCCCTGAAACCAGCACAGTGCACAGCGCTCCTTGGTCGTGCAGCGCGAAGTCGGTGCAACGTCGAGGACAAACTGCGCCGCGCCGATGCACCGCGGCGAGCTCCACCTTGCGTCACTTCGCGTTTTGTTCGTTTTTTCTTGCGTAGGTCAGCGCACGGTGCCCGTCTGCTGTCAATTTCTCTTATTTTTTTACTCGCGGATTTGACGGTCCCACACAAATAAACATCGTGGACGTGATTGTCGATGGGGTCACGAAGCGGGTGACAATTCCACATGTATATGTTGGCCATCACTGTTGGTTCAAGAAAGAGAAACACCAGAAAATAGCCGTACCTCGCTGTCATCGAAACACCTCGCTACGCTTTCCACGAAGTTCGTACCTTTCAGGCGCTCCTTGCCACCGCAGCAATCGCCGGTAATCGCGACGATGGTAAGAAGCTCGTCGTCTCGCCGTCAGAAGAGCTGAGGAATTCATCTAGTGCGCAGCAGCGAGGCGTGTTCGTTTTTGCAAGATCGCCATCTCGATAGTCTGCGCGTCTGCTACTCCCGCCATCTTCTCGATTCCCGCTCCTGGCCGCAATGCCTGATGGGACTGCACCCCGGCGCACCGTCGATTTTCTCGGTGCGCGTTGGGGCAACGAAAAGCCGCACCGGGAGGGTGCGCTTCATTGATCGAGGACGTCCGGTGCGCACCGGTGCACTTGATCGAAGATGAAGGGGCGCAACTCGGTGCCCCGGTGCGCACCGGTGCGGATGATCGAGGATGCTATAAAGTCGGTAAGTGCGCACGCGATCTTGTGTAACGTAATGATGCCGTACCTGGGACTCAAGGAATAGCTAGAGCACTATATACCTTCTACGGAGCAGAGTAGCGCAATCCTTTGATCCGCGTGTTTCGCCGACAACATGGCCGACAGAGTAGCTCGGCGCGAGTCACGTGGTACTCAGGGTTTCCAGGAGGCCGCCCGCCCTATGGGAGAATACATGGAGGTCGACTCAACACGGCTAATTAAATAATAAACGCCAAGTTTACACCTTTCGAAACTAGTCTGTCGTGAAGTTGGTAAAGCACTAAAGCACTTTATCAAAGTTTTAATAATATTGGATGCGTGTGAAAATTTTGAGAAGGCAATTTCCAAGGCAATGGCGTTTGAAGCAGACGATTGTTTTACGCAGCGGAGATGAACTTCATGGATTGGCCGGAGCGGGTCACGTGAACGGTGTGACGTCGCCGCGTCGTCTGCTGCATGATGCTGCTCAGGCAATTTTTATATTAAATTACGTTATTACATGGCACACAACCTAGTGCAAATTATTGTAAACTGTTCCTTTATTATGTCAAAAACAATTGTCGTTCCGTACATCCCCAAAATAATCAAGAAACAGTGATTTTCTCACGTTCCCCATGCATTTGTGGCCGGAGTTGGAACCCCCGGGCGTTCGCCGCTAGTCGCCGAGAGATGGCGTTCTAGATTGCGCTACTCTGCTCCGAAGGAGCTATATAGTGCTCTAAGAATATTTTGGTAAAGCTGAACTCATCTCTGTTACGTCACGGCGTGGTGGTGGCGCGTCGGGCGCACTTCCGTTCTGGGGCTGTGGGCGGAAGCTGCGATGGGGCACGTGCATTGCTGTGTTACTTTGGAAGAAACCGGACAAAAACCTGCCTTCTCGTCGAAACGCCGCGACTGGGGCTTTACTAAAAGAGTCGGGAAAGGTTTGAAAGTCAGTTTTCATGCGTTTTCTGCCTGCATCCGTTCGTCTAAGAATGTGAACAGGGGCCGTGAAAAGGAAAAACAGACGCCTGTCGGACCACGATTGCTTGGGCGGGAAGCACTTTGGGTTGGATTCACGGATACTTGCGGACGTCAGATTTCTTTGTTTTGTTCCAACATAAATGCGGGAAAATCGTCAAGTTGCAGAGGCCACCTGCGGACTACGTTCGAGTGCGTCATCACGTTCAAACGGCCGCCCTCATCGTTCGAGCTGTCGTCTGCCCTCTCAAACGTTTCTGCTTGTCGTCTGCTCGTTCACATGACAGTGGCCCGTAGACCAAACGTTGACCCGGTAATTGCGATAAGAAGTACAGACCTCAAAAGACGTACAAGTTTGACGGTTGCTTCGGGTAAGTAGGCTCGGTGTAAACAGTAGATATAAGGAAATTCCATCGTAAACCGGAGACACAGCAAAATAATTATGCTGCGCTTTTACCCTTTCTTCGATAAGGAAATGTTGATAATTGTTAGCAGTGGCCATCACCGACTTGCTATGCCTAATTCACTCAGTCCGATTCTGCTTGCGTTTTTCACTATCGACGTCGACATCTCAGCTACGGTTCAGGCTTTTGCAGCCCGAACGACGTCTGACTGAAAGTAGCAAGCAGAACTTCACTACGTGAATCAGGCTTTAGCGTCCATTCTGCGGCATCCACGTGGAATGAATCTCCGCATGTGTTTGTTGTGGGCGGGAGCTTGGTTGCTTGATACATAACACTTCTTCCCCCTTAGATTGACTGTCCATATCTTGAAGGTGGGTGCCTAGCCCGAGGAGGGTTGGTGCGTCGATACCCTTGAGGCGGGTCCCCTTGCACCTCTACCTCCGTACGCTCCACCGGTAGAGTAGCCGGTAGACCAACTTGGACGGGGCCTACTTGTGCCGTTTCTTCCGGATGCTGTAACGGTAGACTTGGAGGCAGCTTCTCAGTCGTAAGAGTTGGAGTGACGGCTTCAGCCTCCGCTGCTGTGAACCACGCCGCTGGCGCCGATGACTCGCACGAGCCGCCTGTGAGGGCCACAGGGGAACCAGATGCGTGTGACGTAGAACCCGACGATCGCCTCCGGATGTGGTCCACGTGCCTGCGAATTTCTCCAAATGCCGTTTGGAGGAGCCAAGACCGAAGACCAAGCTGCTTGAGAAGCCTTCCCTCTATCCACCTTGGCTTCCCGCGAAAATTTAGAGCAAACACTGGTTGTCCTTCTGCAAAGCGGCGCGAAGAGGTTGTTTCTTCCTTTCCTTCCTCGCCTTTCCTCTGGTTGCTTGTTTCTAGCTCTGGTGTCAGTCGGCTAATGTTTGATGCAAGTTCGCGACCGAACATAAGCAGTGCAGGCGTTTTTCCTGTCGACGTTGTAACGGTGGTATGCTGCCTGTAGAGGAATCTGGCCAGTCTCACCAACAAGCTGCCAACTTTATCCTTCTGAAGCGCTTGTTTCAGCTCATAGACCATGCGCTCAGCCTGGCCATTGGTGGCGGGATGGTAGGGTGCGCTTGTCACCGCTTTTATTCCATTTCGGTTGTAAAAGTCGAGCACTTCTCTTGATACAAAAACGCTCCCATTGTCTGACACAATTTTCTGTGGCAGGCCAAAAGTCGCGAAAATAGCGCGCAGTTCCCGAATAACAGCTGTGGAGGTTGCCGAAGTCATTGCTCTCACCTCCAGCCATTTGGTGCACGCATCCACAACAACGAGGAACATGTGTCCTTCCATCGGTCCTGCGAAATCAAGGTGTATCGTATGCCATGGCTGAGATGCGTGCTCCCAGATAGGCACTGGTGCCTTCACCGGTGTACGCCTGGATTCCTGGCAGATCATGCATTCACCAACGGCGCACTCGATGTCCTTGTCGATCGCAGGCCACCACAAATAGCTCCTGGCTGTTGCTTTCATTGACACTATGCCCTTGTGCCCAGCGTGTAGTAATTCCATGGCTTCCGAACGTGCTGATGATGGAATGACCACCCGTGAGCCCCATATCACACATCCTCGTTGAGTCGAGAGTTCGGTCAGTTTCTTTTTGTATGGGAAGAACCTTTCCCCCTTAAAGGGGCCCTGCAACAGCTTTTTGACTGGTTTTTAATTTGCACCGAACCTAAGCGCACTAAACGTAGTAACTTAATGGAAACTTTTCTTTTCGCAAAATTCACTTTATTTTAAAAGTTATAGGCAAATTAGAATTACAAAAACAAGCAAAAAATAACCGCCTTCATGACGTCGTAGGTCCTGGCTTGAGTGGCCGTGAACTAGAGGAGGGATAGTGAGTTCATCGAGCGCTCACGGCTGCCGCACTCCGTGTCGACGGCTCGAGATGGCGCCACCAAACCGTTTGTTGGATAGGCTGTATGAAGCGGGCGGCCAGGGCGGCTCGCATTGCATTTGCTGCGCGATTAAAGACTATTTCGGCATAACACTTCATTGGCCACAAACGACAGCAAACACGGGGTAAAGATCAGTACAGAACGGGAGCCACTTCGCGCTGCCATACCGCCAAATGGCCTTTCTACGCTCCGGGACCTTTCTACGCTCGCCGTCCGTCGGCGCCTCATCCCACTAGCCCTTTCTAGTATGCGCCGTTCCTTCCGCCGCTTGGCGGCGGGTATGTCGACGGGTCATTTCTTGTTTCCGTACTTTATAAACTGCATTTGTTTCTTTTCTGATCTAAAATACTGAACGAAAACTACTTTCATACATAATTGAAACGGTTCGCGACACTTATATTTTCTATCTCGACTTAAAGAAAACCTTTTAGCGGCTCTGACCAGTAGTAAGGCCAGGACCTAAGACGTCACATTTTGCGCGCTTTCGGTACCGCGGGTCGCCCTCGTCGGTGAAGGAGGTTTGCGCGTCGTCCGGTTAAAATTTGACGCACTGATATTTAGTTACTCTCTCCGTGCCCGCTGGCTTGCCCGAACCCCAAGAGACGTGGAAACCGCAAAAAGGTAGACGCTTAAATATGATTGCAGGGCCCCTTTAAGGTGGTCGGAGTTCCCTTGCACCTCTACTCTCCGTACGCTCCACCGGTAGAGTAGCCGGTAGACCAACTTGGACGGGGCCTACTTGTGCCGTTTCTTCCGGATGCTGTAACGGTAGACTTGGAGGCAGCTTCTCAGTCGTAAGAGTTGGAGTGACGGCTTCAGCCTCCGCTGCTGTGAGACCACGCCGCTGGCGCCGATGACTCGCACGAGCCGCCTGTGAGGGCCACACACTGCACTTGTATCAAGCTTGGTTGCTTGATACATAACAACATGTTACATTAATCACGCTGTGTTTTGCGGTGTAACAAGCCTCATTAATTTCGCTGAGGCTTTAAAGGGCCCCTGAAGACAAAAATAAAGTTTTTTTAAACACCCTGGTTGGGACACGCGTGTAAAAAAATAAATTTTACGCTAAAAACAATATTTTTTAGAGCAATATTCACGGCGGGGATTTATTTGAAATTTTGCGCGGAAATTCCAGGTCATTCAGCTCGGCTTCTCATTGGTAACGATGGTCATTCAAATCAGCTTCTCATTGGCCAATAGAATGAGTGACAGCTTTGATGTTGGTTATAAAATCTTCGTGATCTCTTGATATCGCCTTTTGAGTTACATATTTTTAGGTTTAAGAAACAATCCACCGAATGAACGTCCTAATTGTTTACAAATGTTTTACAAAATCGTTACTTCCGTTCGGATAAAACAATAAACGCAACAAACAAGCTTCACCATTTTGTTTTTCTGTCATGGTCGCCGTCTTGCAACGCGAATCGCGTCCTCGGGTGGTTTTATAGTTTTATCGAGTTTATATGTGAAGACCTACTGAAGAGGGCTTGTAGCTTGTGTTAGTTAGTCATGGCCGATACACGCATGACGGACTGATCCGCGGACGGTGACGACATGCTCTGGTTCGTCTGTCTCCCAAGGCGCATCCACACGGCGGAGCCGACGAGCCGACGAAAGCGGGTCGGACCAAACCTGGTCGCCGCCCCACAGTGCCGTGAAACTCCAGCATCGCACCGTGGCACCGTTGTCCAAGAGAGAAATCGACGTTCGCTACCGCGACAGTGAATCGTGCGCCGCTGTTACGTACAGATCGAGACAAAACACCGTGATAGGACTTCGCGCGGAAGCGCTCACTAAACTTACTAACCCAAAGCATGAGAGTGACACAGGCATGGTCCTGCTCGAGGAGGGTTCCGCGTAGAAGGCGAGCGAAGTTCTGGGCTCGCGAAGGGCGTTTGGAGATGCCTTCACGCACTGCGCGCTCGTGCACAACACTCAAGTTCACCACAGCCACAAGAGAGGTCTTGCTCGGTGAAATCCTGATTGGACGTGCAAGAATCATTGCCGGCGTGCTAGACGAGTTTGACGGGAGCTTCTTGATGCGGACCCGGAGGAGTACAGGAACCTGCGTCGCGTCAGCCAGACAGAGTTTCTGCAGTTCCTTTCACACGTGGGCACGAAGAAACGCCCGACAAAATAAACCAGCGAACGCACAAAACATAACGATGCGGCACTTTTGTTTCATCGCCCAGAAAACAATGTACCGTTGCCAGACTAAACGCATTTCAAGTCAATCTCCCACCAAAAATCACGAGTGAAAAAGGCACTTGACTTTATCAGTCTGCAAGTCCGCAGACAAGGCGCGGATTGCAGGAATCGGTGACGTGCCGGTCCACTTGGTACACGGTCTGAGGAAGAAAATCGCGATTCAGTCCGTCGGTGTGAATCGGCTGTACCGACGATGCACGCGTGTGCCCGGCAGACACAGGAAGGAGCAATGGGCTCTCGTACGGGGCAAAGCCAAGCCAGCCAAGCAGCCAAGCCGATCCACTACGAAGAGGCGGAGAGTACCTCTCCTCCACGCGCCCGAAATGCCGAGAGAGGAGAAAAAGTGGAAAGGAGGTGACTACCGACTAGAAGTTGCGTCTAACGCAACCAATATTGCTCTAAAAAAATTTTTTTTTCACGCAAAATTTATTTTTTGACACGCGTGTCCCAATTAGACTGTTTAAAAAAATATTTTTTTTGTCTTCAGGGGTTCTTTAAGTAGTCAGACATTGCCAGGAAGACGTAGAATCAACAATTTCAATGCGAAAAAAAGCGCGGGGACTCACACCGACGCCGACAACATCCCATTCCAATGGTTTGTTTATGGGCGACGGCGAGCTTCTTGCACCACCCATCGACGCATGTGCAGCGTCGGTGGCGTCTGCTAGGGGCGCTCTGGTTTGTTTGTAAACATGAGCTGGTGTATACAGCTTCGCGCTCTCGTTGCGTGTTTTCATAGCTGGACACTGAGCGGTCTAGCACGGACAGCCAGCTAGAAAGTCCAGCTCGAGTGTGCCAGATCCAATACTGTCGATCATGCTTTTGTTTATTTATTGTTTCCCATCAGTGACGTGATTCCGATGCCCTGTTTCTCCGTCAAGGATGGTGAGCAGAAAGCACCTGATGTCAAAAGCCCCGTGTGAATCCCCTGTGTCAGGTGGCCGGGTCCTCAGTGTGACGGCGGTGCATTCTGCTTTTTTAACTAAAGGTCGGTAAGTGTGCATGTGATCTTGTGTAACGTAATCATGCCGTACCTGGGACTCAAGGAATAACTTGGTAAACCTTTCCGTTCTTCAGACGTGCGCTACGCACATTCACGTCTTGCGACGTCAAAAGGGAAGAGTAAAGCTATGTCGCACTACGTTCGTGCATCTCGACCGGAAGTGGCTTTCTATGCACGACGTGGAGCTCGTTATAAATGAATGGCCGCAACGGGCTTCTGAAGCGGTGGCGTAGCTTAGTGGTAAAGTGTCCGCTTCATGCACGGCGGACCCCAGTTCAATACCCAGCGTGGGCTTACTTTTTTTTTTTTCTAGATTATTTGTTCTTGTTGAGCATTTAGCAATATTTACGACATTTCTTTTTTATGATTAACACTGAAAAAAAAAAAAGAATGTTGTCGACAAAACTTTGCTGAACTAAATGATATGAGACTCCGAAATAACAGTGAGAGCACAGGCGAGCTGGTGTAGCATTACCATTTCTTTAAATTACCCGAGACTGGGCCAAGGAAGCTGTGAAGCATCAAAACGTATATCCATATCTGGTCTAGGTGCACGACGTAGTGCGTATCGCTTACTCTAAAGCAGTGGTTCTCAAATGGGGGTCCGCGAAGGCATTCTAGGGGTCCGCGAAGCCCTGCCTCATCAGTCAAGCCCGCCAATAAAAGTTGAATTTTTTTCAGATCGAAAAGAAATGTTTCAGTTTTCGGGCGAGTTTTCTCGTGTGAATGTCAATAAAGAGGTCTACTCCACACTAGCCCTTAGTTATATCCACTTATTAAATCATTATTATATTTAACCTATGCCTTTCCTCTCCTCTCTCCACGAACGGGGTCCTCCATCATCTCCGCCGATCCACAAGAGGTCCACTGGCTATCGATGGTTGGGAACCACTGCTCTAAAGGGAAAACAATTATGAGATGGCAGTTACTGGGCAAAACATTAAAGCTACAGCTTTTATCAATAAGCATTCAACCAAGGCTGTCTTCGCCTTTGAAGCTCGCGCGGATTCACAGTTGCGACAAAATGGGTTCTGTGAAGGCTTAACCCGCAGCTCAAGGCGCCATACTTATCACAACACCAAACGCCAGTTCCATTCTAAAATTTCTTGTACCCATAAAGTGACTATTGAGCGACTGCAGCGAAATCGACGCCGTGTAGTGACAATGCCGAGAAGCTTAGGAGAGAAGTCGTTTCGACTCTGTCGTCTGCTATCACTACTTGATTCTCGTAGGGCAGCACAAAAACAGACATCGGACATCGTTTTTAGTCATTTTTTTTATGCTTCCGCTTATGTCATCCTACGCACTGACTAAAAAAAGTTTCTACCGTCGAAAAATCGCTTCGCTTTCGGATGTAATACCGATTTTACGCTGCGGTGCAAGAAATTTATGGTTTTACGCATACCTGAATGACGAGAACGACCTCCTTTCGTCCCTCATTTTGCCTGACCATTGCACCCCTTCGCTCGAGTTGCGGATGATCCTCAAGCCCCTGAGTGGGACACATATTGGGAGGAGGAGGAGGAGGAGGAGGAGGAGGATTATTGTGTTGCGAGACTTGAAAAGTTTAAATTTTGGGTATTAAATCACACCTTTCATTGTTTCATATACAGAGGGCACATTTCTTTTTCACGCAATTTGCATACTGTGTGGCATGCACATCTAATACATTTCATTGGAATATTTCTTTAGTATTAATTTATTTATTTTTGTATACTGTGTCCATAGCACTGTTCACATATCATACGTATATTAACCTTCAGCATCTTCTCTGCTGAGCATATCTTGTTTCTTGATCAGAGGAAGCACCCCCTCGATCGTGCCATCCTTTTGTTTAACCGCATAGTTTATCTATTCGTGTTTCGGGGAGCCGAAGCGAAAAAAAACGTCGTCCCACAAGCATGCTGGCTGGACAGCGGGACCACGGACCAGAGAAACGGGACATGTCCCGCCTAAATCGGGCCGTCTGGTTACTTTATGTATACATCTAGATAGATAAAGTCTAAAGGTGTATTCACATGCATCTTGTTGGTGAATCTTGTGCCCTGAAACTGGGTGTCGGGAGACAGATGACCCGTCTGAACGCGACCGGAAAAGTGGCGAGCCTCCGAGAAAGGTTGCGCGTGCTCCTCGCTTCTGGAGCAATAATTTGCTAAAACCTCACCGAGGCCTGTCAATCACCTGAAGGAGAAACGCGGCCGATGCCAATGGCCGCTCGACCTCGCTATGACGTCTGACCTTCGAGGCGGAGCGAGCTTTTGCAGGAGTTTGATCTTTGGCCGATTTCGTATCCGAGCCAAAGCCGAAAAGAGAAAAGCAAAAATGGCGGCGTGCGGCAAGTGGAGGGTACGGGGTATCGGTTGGTGTCGCGGTGCAGACTCATCAACAGTCTCGACGAGTGCAGGCACCGCATATGAACATGATGACTGGGGATAACTTTCTTTTAGCGGCGCAAAAATGCCCGAAATGATTAGAGATCTTCCGCCTGTTCTTTGACGTTCGCAGTCTTTCCCGGGTTTGGCAGGCCGAGTAAACCCGTTGAGCCGAATCTGACCAAGTTTATGGAGTGGTATTAGTAAAGCAGACTGTCTCTTCACTCTGTGCGCGTACTTCATATAATTTTGATGCGAAACGCTTGATATTCTCGGTGCAGATGACAATGTTTTAGTGAAATTCTCGTGAATCATCAGGTTCTCGCGCGTCAAACTCGACACGTGTGAAGAGGCCGATTTCGCGAATCTCGGTTTCGCTAAACCGTGGAGCGTTGAAAAGATGCATCCTGTGAATGAGCCGTAATTCTGCGTCTGAGAGCTTCCTCCATGACTGGGGAGCGCATTGCTAGTAATGCAGATATGTGCAGTTAACCCTATTTTGTTACTTTCACTGAAAAGACCCTTTGTAGACCCGTAACGTATTAGGCTAAGACATGGAAACAGTACTGGTTGGAGCGTATAGAAAAATATGGGTTGGGCGCAGTAAGGACGAGGAGCTTTTCGCATGTGTGGAATCTGGGACGGGGTAATTGAATGCGGGGTTTTTTGGAAACTTAGCGCTAGTGGCTCGAGACTTTTTTTGTGACAGGATTTTGCGCCGCAAGTCAATCCTGCTACAATCCTTCTACACACACCCCAATCAAGACCACCTTACAACTAGCAGCACAAGATTGAAACCAAAAACACCCGGAACATGAACCCCTCACCTTCACACCCACAGGCTCCACTCGAACAGTAATCACCATTGTGCTTTCATTTGTACAACTGAGTACCCTGCAATGGAGTTTGCCCTGTGCAGGTCGCTCCATCTGGTGCGCAACTTCTGCAACAATGGGAAATCTGTTCCGTCATTTGCTCCTTAAAGATGCTATGCTTGCATTGGCAGAGTGCATAATGGCACAAACATACAAACACCTTTTTTTTACAGTTTGTGTTTATAACTATATTGTGTCTCATTCTAATGTGTAAAAGAGCAAAGGCTTACAAGCGTGATATCCTTGCTTTGCGTACATGGAGGGGGGGGGGGTCCAAGCAGGCACATGGTAACAAATGTTCGGAGATAAAATGCTGCATTTTATACCTATTTTATCTATATGCTTAGCTCTAGCAATCACTTAATAAAAACTTTCTTTTCAGTGATTGATTAGTTTCGTTAGTAGCGCTCAGTCGAAACTGTCAAGACTGCATTTGTGGCTGTTTTTTTTAATGAGAGAACACCAGCCGCACGCTGAAATGTTCTAGCATGCGGTCGGCGATAGAAATGAGTAAGGTGGGTAAATGTTTGCGTTTAATCTATTCAAGATACCAAAATAGCATTCTTACTCAGATTCACTGTGTTTTTGGCGCTTGATATTGTTATCTTGTGAAGAGTTCCAGAGTGTTATTTGCCGAGTTGCTATTTGTTATTTGACCAATGCTGTCTATCAA
Source organism: Ixodes ricinus (assembly GCA_037355805.1). Classification (NCBI taxonomy): domain Eukaryota; kingdom Metazoa; phylum Arthropoda; class Arachnida; order Ixodida; family Ixodidae; genus Ixodes; species Ixodes ricinus. The sequence continues at coordinate 108,250 of JAZHYW010013380.1, forward strand.
TTTGTTAAACTGTTCAAATGACTTTACTTAGTGTAATTTAAAGGCAAGACATTTGAAACAGTATAGTATGCATACTTATCTAATGAGTGTGTAAAATATGTAGTTCAAGTACCAACAAACATCTAAACAACACTTCTGTTAAAAATATGTATGTATGTATCTTAAATCATTAATAACACACTTTTTAAATACACAGCCAACTCTTGATCTGCGGTCTTACGTTCCCTGAGGCAAAAGGTTCCGCACCATCTTAATTTTCTCATAACATAATGTTACGATGCGCCAACTTGGCAATCAATAAATTTTAATTAGCCTCTACTTGTGTTGAAACAAATGAGCGTTTACCTATTTTAAAGAAGCCATATATTGCTGTGACTTAAAGCTCCAAATTGAAAACATTAAAAGGTTGGTCATGCAAATATATTATTCAGATAGAATATATTGACGAATTTATTCTAAATCACAACATTTATTTCCGTAAGATATTATTAACAAATGCGACATATTGGCCAATTTGCGAAATATGTTGCCATAAAATCATGGTTGACAACTATTTTAACAGCGTTAATGTAGTTTTTCACGTTTGGAAGTTAGCAACAAGCAAGAAGGCAGAAGCAAACGACACGCCGGCGACTGCCCATCGTTGCGCTTATTTGCCGATGGAGGCGCTGACTATTGCGCGACTGCGGCCCCTCCTAGACATATGCTCAGGGCTGTACCATTACATCATCATTAGATGCGGTGTCGAAGACCTTCATGGTAAAGGCGACTTGCCTTTCTGCAGCATTGCGGCTCTCCTGAGCTAAAACAAATATTTTTCCATCGCTGATTCTATATTGCAGCGTGAAGTGGTGGTTCTGAAAGAAGATAATTGCTGTGCATGTGGTCATGTGGAGGAGCACCTCTTGTGTTGCAGTAGAACCAAGGTTACTGGCGTGCACTCTCAGCTCTGGCACGCTCCCTCGCGATCATGATACAAAGACATTTGGTCAAGGCCAGGTGTTTGTTCTGTAGCTTCGGCTCTTTTACTGCTGCAAGGGGAAGGGATGTATTGGAGGTTTTGAGCTCTTAGCTTTCTCAGAGATGCTAATGAAGTTGATACTGCCAGACAAGCCAGGCTCGTATTTGGCATTTAAAGACACTAAACTCACAAAAACTTTTTTGTGAAGTTCTCGCGGTAAGACGCCTATGTCGTAAAATGAAATTTCCTCCGAGAAAAAATTTCTAACACCGTCCCTACGTCACGAGGCTCATTTTGAGTTAGGATCGATTCGGAAATGGTCCACTATTTTGACATGTCAAGCTCCCGAGAAGAAGCGCGTTTCGGATTCGCTTCCAACTCAAAATGCATCTCGCAACTTAAATATTGCGCTAAATGTTTTTTATTTTTTAATGTATGCGTCCTATCCACGCAGTTAAAAAAATTATTTTCTGTGAGGAGTTAGTCTCTTTATGCAGTTATTGGTGCTCGCTATATTGTACGCTGTTGGTGAAACACGTTGCAACATTCGCCCATGCCCACTCACCTCCTGTTTCACCTAATGTGTCAACTGGTTATTGCAGGTCTCCTCCAAGTCACAAAAACTAGAAAGACAACATCCGGTGCTGCCCTTGGAGACCCTGAAACAAGCAGCCACACTGAGGTACTGTGAGTGGCTGTGCCACTGGAGATTTCCCTTTTGAACACCAGTGACATTTCACAAAGGTAGATTTTGCACTTTTTAGCAAACCCATTAATGGTGTGGTATGCAACGAAGTTTGACATAGGAGTCTTTTCAGATACTGGTACCCATGTAGGCATTTTGGAAAAATGGATAGCTCTGCAGGAACAATTCAGCTGCATTTTCCACCACCTTGCCATAGGCTGTCTGCCAACTGAGTATTCATAATGCTGTATTAGTTCAGATAATAAGTGTTGCATATTTCCCATTCGTCACAAGCATGTTTTAATTTACGGCTGGTTATATTTCTGCAATATGCTTGCCCTTGCGCGAAAGCTTTCAAAAGCTGCTTGCTTCAGGAAATGCATTGACAAGGTAATATGCTTTGAGCTAAGTGCATTTTTATTGAACTGAAAGGCACAGCAAATTGACACTGCGACATCGGCTGAGTGCAGTGGTGGAACTGCTGTGCCATTTGTGCCGAACTGTGTCAGAATGAAAACCCTGCTGCATTCTGCTCGAAAGGTTGTATTTGTGCACAATTTGTGCCATGTCTGCGCCAAAAGGGAGCTGTTCTCAAAGAGACAAAGTGTCTGGCGCATGGCATTCTTGGCGATGCCACTGAAAATGAAGAAAGTACAGTTCATTTCATTCATTCATTCATTTATTAATACTGTCAGCCCACACAGGACTCTTAAAGGATGAAATAAAAATACATAACGAACACAAACAAGTCGCTTTTACAAGATAAGAATTTTCCTGTAACAACAAATACAATATAATATAATACAGACGAGAAACAAAAACAAGTATACATAATTTACACTGTAAATGTACATCACTCAAAGATCAGGAAGAATCAAAGGAACTCATCTCCAAAAGTTGATATGATACTAAGTGTAGTTAAATATATTAAATGTAATGAGTAGCACATAAAACAGTTGTTTCAATATTTTTAAGAAATGAACTTAGTGACACTGATGAAACAGTAAAACAGTGGCATTCGGTAGCATGTTCCATTCGTTTATGGCTCTAAGAAAAAAACTAAAACAATCATTTGGTACAGACGGACTTGGAATGTACATGGTGTGGCGGTTCCTTGATGACTCATTGGAGTGAATTTCGAAGTGCTCTGAATGATTTATTTTTACTTGATTATGAATAATCAGTAAAAAAAATTCATGCGGTAATATTTTGTTCAAGATTCAAAGGTTGGGAGCTTTGCGAGTTCACATAGTTCAGTGGGAGAATAAGCACGGCTATCTTTGTTAAATACGAATCTGGAGGCTATACTTCGTTTCTGCTTACCGTAAAATTCCGAGCAAGCGCCCCCCCTGCATGCAAGTCAAAATTGCCTGCAAAGTAGGGGGGGGGGCGCTATCCCGGAACGGCACCAAAATTCAAGATGGCGACAACAAAATTTTTTACCAGAAAAAGAAAAAAAAATAGCGCAGTGCACACAGATTTAATATTTTATTTATCTCTAAGAACATAGACTTTATTAGGCCAAAGATTTGTCACTGCTATGTTAATCACTTTCAAAACCATTAAAAGACTCCTCAGAGTCGGCCATGCAAGAAAAAGTTCGCAGCATTCCGCGATGTTTCCCAACTGCATGCCGTTGGCTATTTTGACAGCCTCTTCAGAAAGAAGCTGGTTGCTAATGGCTCATTCTGCACTTCTTTCGCGCTCCAGGTATTAAAAGAGTGCGTCGTCCACAAATTCACTGAACACCGGCGGCCGTTACTTAGCTTTCGTCGAACTTTGGCTTTCCCGTAGTTTGACTGTAGCACATTGTCAAAACTCTTGTCCCATTCCCGTATCCGGTTGAGCTTGATATGTTGAGACGTCTGGTGTACGTCTTTCCCGTTTTCACAATGCCATTGGACGACCTCGATTTCCTTTGCCACTGTGTAAGAATGCATGGCCGACCTGACACCCCCAAAACAAAGCGACAATGGCGCGTAGTGACCGGGCTGATCGGGCTGCAAAGTAGGATTGGATTGGATTGAATTCTTGGACTGAACTTCGCAGGCCAGTGTTGCCTGGGCGCGGTCAGTGCAGTGCGTGATACAGGTGCGGAGCGGGGAGGGGGACGCTTTCCCGGAACGGCACGGAAATGTGAAATTAGCGGTGAAGTTGGAGGGGGGGGGGGGGGCGCTTGCTCGGGAATTTTCACGGTAGGTCCGAGCACGGCCGATGTTATGAGCCGAAGAACCAATCGAACAGCGAAAGAGGCACAACGTCATGGTGTGCTCTCTGCTGTTGATAGGACCAGCCGGTATTCGCCGTGTCTCTGTGCGTGCTCCTCCGCCGGTTACTATCAAGCACAAAAAGCACGCCATGACGCTGCGGTTTTTGCAGTTTGATTGGCCCTTCGACTCCATCGGACATCGTCCGCGCTCGGACGTAAGGTGAAGCGAAGTATAGTCGCTGAATTTTGTCCAATTTAGCGCAATTTGTCAAGGTATATGGGTCCCACACGATTTCATTCTCGATAATAGGTCTTATGAGGGTCTTGTATGAAAAAGCTTTATTTCAGGTGTAGCACTTGAGAGGTTTCGTCTGAGGCTCCATAGTGCTCTATTAGCTTTGACGCCCACATTGTCAGTGTGTCTATTCCATCGTAGGTCAGCGGTAAATGTAAAACCTAGATACTTATATTCCATGACTCTAGAAAATTTTTGATTATCTATGCTATAGTCATAATTTAAAACATTTTTCTTTCTAGTTATTGTCATAAAAACAGATATTTTCAGGTTTAACACCATCTGCCACGTTTCACACCAGTGATTTATTTTTTGTAAGTTATTGTTTAACTCCACCTGATCTTCCGCTGTGTTTATCTTACTGTATATCACGCAGTCATCTGCAAAGAGTCTTATAGGTACTGTAATGTCATTGGGGAAATTTTTTTATAAAATTCAAAAGTAAAAAGGGACTAATGAGAAGCTAGATCGATATTCTCCTATCTCCACGTGTTCCTCTCTAAAGAAAAGATAAAAAGAATACCACTTTGTCACATTTGGATCTCAAAAAATGTTGTTGTTTTTTCGCATGCCTAAGTGGTATGTGCAATGAGTAGGTCTGTGCGAATATTTAAATTATCAAATACTAGTTTCAATTTATATGCTAGTTGATATTTGCTTTAAAATTTACTACAATATTAATATTTTTCGAAGTGTTGATTGTGGCGGGTTAGCCCCCTTGAGTGCGCTTCTCCTGAAGCTCCGATGCACTGCGGAGGAGCAATACCTGCGGAGCTGACACCACAATTTTGCGACTCGCTTCGCCGTAGCGCAGCCACGCACTTGCGGCAAAAAACAGACCTTCAAAGTGGTATAATGCACACGCACGCGCACCTGGTGTAATAAAAAAAAGAAAACGTTATTGGTTGATATTTATATTGCAGTAAAATCTTCAAAATTTAACTGTGGCTTTTATGCAAGGGTGTATGTTGGGCAGCAATGTTTTAACAACCTATGTTAATTACTTGTGCTTGTTTTGTTTTAAATCAGAATTGAAGAAAATATTTTCATATAGCAAGAAGATTTATAGATTGCCTCAATTAGGTATGACTGGGCTCCTTTATAGGTTAAATTTTATGTCAGCTTGGTCATTTACTTGCATCCTAATGTAAACATTGGACTGTCTAAGGCCACAGTCTATAAATATAACTACCATTAAATTTAACAGAGCTAATAAGTGGGCAGTTAGAAAGTTAACCTCTTAAGTGCCCCCTTTTTTTTTAGAAAGTAACCTAAAAGTGTTATATTTTTTTTTATTAAGAAGTTTTATTCCTCTAGTAATCCAGATAAAATTTCAAAAGTTTATTACGCAAAAATCAGTGGTGGTGAAAAAAAAAAAGCGCCAACTAAAACAAGTGTTGCCATCTATGATCAGCGCTGCAAACTACTCCGACAACCCTAGAATGTCCGTGGAATTGAGGGCTACCGAAAAACCACTGGATGAGCTGCACTCGTCCATAACATTTTTAGCCAAAAAGCGGCCGACGAGCTCAGCTCTCATCCAAGGCACTTAAAGGGTTAAGAACAACCTTTGCAAGTTCAGCTGAATTTTCGTTTTAGGCATATCCAGTAATTTTTTCTACACGACGGTACGGAAGGGTAGGATGCTAACAGCACTCACGTGATGTGGCCGAGTAGGAAGCCGCAGCCCTGCACGTTCGGGACTCACAAAGAATAAGACAAAGACATGTTGCCTGGTGTATGTCCCATAGTTCTCTGACGTCGCTGACGGACGGCTGATCTTTTCTTAACATCTGTCACGTGACATGATAAATACATAAACACACATAAAACAAGAGATAAAACAACCTCTATAGACCCACCATAAAAGCATATGAGACAGGACACATGTTGCCCCATCTGGTGGCAAAATTACTCATTGCAGATCACTACTCTTCCCTCCTTAAAATTTTAAAAAGAAACGGAGGGAAACAGACCACAAAGCACATCCGAAGTTCACCACAATAAAGACAACACTTAAAAGAAAAAAATAATCTTCTTTTTTTCTTGCCTCTTGTCCGTTAAAAAATGTAACATGGAACCGGGTACCGGCTCACAGTGGCGTTCCTGGCAATGAGGCGGCCGATCGTCTGGCCAACGCGGCCATCGGCCTCGCTGAGCAGTGCCACACGTTGACCATCATGGTCATCTCCCAGAAGGTTCCTATCACGTTTTGGATTTCCAATATAAATCCAGTTTGCATACAGAAGAAAAAAATTGTTGGGAGTCATAGAGGAAACAAGACAAGTTTACAACATTGTAAAAAAAAAAAAAGATATCTTTTCCGACGTGAGCAGTTTTGTCCCTTTTCGTCCATGTCACCAGAGTATGACAAAAAACCATAGGCAGTTGCTGAGTGTATACATCAGCCATTAACACAGTCTCCGATTTCCCATAGCCTGCCTCAAGTTGCTACAGATTTGGATTAATGTCTGTTTACATTTGTTTTCCTGTTTTGATATCCATGACACAGGTGCAGTGTATGTTAGTAATTGTTAGTGGTTAGTGAGGTGTTGTCAAGAGTTGGTGTTTGTCATGGACATCTTTTTACCTTGGCCAAGGATCTTTTTTTTATCTAAAGCGTTTTTATTATTAACATGCTATGACATAGTGCTATGTAAGGACGCAAAACAAAGACTCGTTGGAGATATTGGGAGGAATATAAGAAACACATGGAGAGTCATCTCCAAAAACAGGCTCTTGGACATGAGGACTACACTCCACACGGGAACTCAAAACAGTCTCCAAAACAACAACTACCGTAAAGTTCCGAAAGAACGCCCACCCAAAATGAAGAGATAGATGGTGAAAAACATGGGGTGGGCTATCTTTGGGGACGCCACAGCAAAACTTTATCAAAAACCGGCTACAAACTACGTGACGCGGAAACTGATACCGCAGATCGCGGACACCGCAAATTCGCGTTTCACGATGCGATAAACACGCGGGAACCCGCTACAAACTTGCCTGCCACAGGAACCGATATCGCACGCGCAGATCGCGGACAAAAAGGCAGGAATCCGCTACAAACTCGTATGTTACGGGAACAAATACCGCAGATCGCGAACGCAGCAAAATCATATTTCACGATGCAATATAGTACACGCGGGACCAACTCGCGTGGAATGGAAATCGCACACGCAGATCGCGGACAAAAACGCAGGAATCCTCTATAAACTCGCTTGTCCGACGTGCCGGTACAGCAAATTGCGCGGTTGATGCGATTCCCTTCGGACATTGCGTGACGTCCGACAGAAATCGGGGGTGGGCGATGTTTCGGAATTTTTATGTTACAGATATTTAGCCAGAAAAAGCGGGATGGGCGACCTCTCGGGGGCGGCGTTCTCTCGGAACTTTACGGTATGCGTTAAACAATGTCAGTAGATGAATTCTGTTCACTTTCCATATTTGAGTCATCTGAAGAAATGAAAGACATGACATAGTCTTTCAACTTTGCTGGGAGACGTTTCTTTCCTTGTGGTCGTGGGGAGTACTAGTAGCCAATAGGGTGGCCAAAATCACTGACAACTAAAATACGAAAAAAAAAAAAAAATCCTGGCTTGAAGGGTTGCATTGCACAACCATTGTGTCACAGGGTACCACCACCTGTCAGGGAAGCCCACTTGGTTCGCCAGGACTTGGTTCCTCTGGGGAAGCAGGCTGCACGGAATCTCCGACCCCAGCCGGAGGCTCGGTGTCGGCCCACCAGAACATTCAGGTTGCCCAGGCGTCGTCCCAGACTCGCCAGGCAGTGGAGATTGAGGAGGCCCAGGGTCAGGAGCACCGGGGACGAGCAGTGGCCCCAGGTCAGGAACTGTATGACTTTCAGGTGTACTGTGTGGGATACTATCATTTTAAACTGTATATGGTGTGAGGACATTTGGAAATGGAAATGAAGGAATACTATTGGACAGTTCAGGAAAATCTGCCTCGTCTGAGTAGATATCGGAATTTCCCTCTCAAGGCCGTGCAGACGCCTTCGTCAATTTACTGGCATTCCAGGTCCTTCCATCATTGACCCTTTACGTGGCTGATCCCAGCTGGGCTTCAACCCTTTTCGGCTGTGTATACACTGACTGAAGTTTGCCGCAATTTGTGGGCTTGAACACGTGCATGGCTTGACCGGCGTAAAACTGTGGCCGTTTAACAGCCTTCCGGTGATCCCAATATTACTTCATATTTTGTTGATAAGCTTGAACCCTCTTGGGAAGACGAGCACGTTGTTGTAAAACGGAATCGGGAACCTGCCTTGTAGGCATCTTTTGGAGGTTTAGTTGGGACCAGTGGATCCGGTCATGCAATAAAAGTGAAGGGGTGAACCCCGCTGCAGGATGTACTGTACCGCGGTACGCTTCAAGATGGTCTCGAACAGCGTCCTTAAGAGGACAGCCTTGAACTACAGCTGCCTGAAGGCTTGTCTTGAGAACACTGTTAAAACTCTCCACCTGGCCGTTATATTGTGGATGATACAAGGGCGTTTTCAATTGTTTGATGCCATTTTCACGAAAGAAGTCTTGAAAGTTTTTGGAGATAAACTGTACCCTGTTGTCTGTAACAAGCTCGCAGGGGAGTCCTTTATGAGCAAACAGATTTTCTCAAAAAGGAAATGACAGTTGAAGACGTTACTGTCGTGACAAACTGCACCTCAGGCCACTTCGAATGATAGTCTATCAAGACGATAAAAACCTTTGACTCTGTGGCGCTCTGTCGATAGGGCCTACCATATCGGCCACACGTTTTCCCACGGCTGGTCGGGGAACTTGATGGGTTGCCGCGGAGCAGGTGCGGCCTTTACAGATTTATCAGTCGAATGACACACCGTCCAATTTTCCACTTTTGTTTTGATCTCCTGGTTCATGCGGGGCCACCAATAGTGTTCACGTATGAGGCTTGTTGTTTGTGATATTCCTTGGTGTGACTCGTGTGTGAGGTGGATGATGTTGCCACGGAGTGTTGATGGTGGCATGAGCCTTTCTCCACGATACAAGATACCCTCATACAGCGAAAGCTGCTCCCGCGCTTGAAAGAACGGTCGTAGGTCGGTGTGGATGTCATTACCCTTTGGCCAGGACGTGGTAGTGTACCGGATTACAGATGGAAGGATAGTGTCATTAGCCGTAGCCTGTTGAAATGCAAGTTTGGACATGAAGACTGTGATAAGGGAAACAATCTCCTCGATAAATTGCATACCATTCTCCGTGTTGTTAACGGGTGGCCGTGAAAAAGCATCGGCGGCCAGGTTCGCAGATCCCTTCTGATATTCAATAGTGAAATTATAATTAAGCAGCCTGGCTGTCCACCGGGTGATCCTCAGAGGGCGGATCCCAGACCCCTTGCTAGAAAGCAGGGCAACTAGAGCTTGGTGGTCTGTTCGTACCACAAATGACCGACCCCGCAGATACACATGCCACCTCTCACAGGCCCAAAAACAGGCCAGCGCCCACTTTTCACCTGTTGAATACCTGCGCTCGGCATCAGTCAACGAGCGCGAAGCGAAAGCGACGGGACGCAGTAGTCTGCCGTACTGTTGCTGTAACACAGCCTCAACACCATAGTTAGACGCATCCCTAGCCACAACGATAGGAAGTGTTGGATCAAACATCGACAAAATTGAAGCACTCTTTATGGAAGCCTTTACGTTTTGGAAGGGTTTCGAAATTCAGGACTGCATCTACCTTAGTGGAAAGGGGTGCTAGTCCTTCCGCGGAAAGATGGTGTCCCAAAACGAGAGTTTTGTAACTCGAAAAACACCTTTATGGTTAAACTTCATCCCGCTCGGGAGAGACAAGAGAAGACCTGACGCAGATTCTTGTCATGTTCTGCCTGCATAGCCCCGTAGACTATTATTTCTTCCAAATAAAAATGGACTGCCCTGCAATCTTAGGATTTTTGACATGATGTTCTGAAACACTGCGGGTGCCGAAGCCAACCTGAAACAAACGCGCTTGAATCCGAACAGTCCTTCATGCGTAAGAAAAGCAGTGAAATCACGAATCACCGGGTCAAGACGAACTCAATGGTTGCCAGCTCCGCACCGCTAGCACTGGGAGCTCACAGGTGGAAACTTTCTGTGGTGCGGGCAAGTTGCTCGTACTGTAGCGCGAGCTGAACGACACAGGTTAAAGTGGGTACCCCCGCCCCCACACACTCTAGAGGATGGGGTCTTGGACCCGCTTAGAGTCCAACCCCTCCAAAAGATCTCAGCAAGCCTCTCCTCCAAAGCGTCTCCATAAGAACAGAAAGACCCTTGGCGTCGCAGAGTGGTCAAGTACTCCGAGACAGTTTCTCCCAAGCGTTAGACGCGAGTGCGAAGCTTTTGGCATTCCAGCACGATCCACCCAAAAACTGTGTTATCGAGAAGTGCTTCTCGATAATACTCAAAAACATTGCCTTCCTTGGCAGCTGGAGTCTCATCGAGCTGAAAAGTGTCAAAAATTCTCTGGCCCTCAGCCTCAAGCATGCAAAGCAAGATCGCCTTTTTCGACTAGGCGCAACACTCTCCAAGCCGGACGCCTCAAGAAACATCAAGAAAGCATGTTTCCATGCGGGCCATGCACGTTGGAGCTTGCCCGAAACTTGCAAGAAGTTGGGCGGTGATGGAACCGGCGCGAGTGTTGACATGCCGGCAGCAACAGGAGTTTGTGTTCCATTATCTATGATATGTGTGGTTATACACGAACTCAACTCTCCTACGTCACGCCGCGGTGGTGGCGCGTCGGTCGCACTTCCGGTCTGGGGCGGTGGGCAGAAGTCGCCGTGCGAGACATGCATTCCTGTGTTCCTTTGGAAGAAACCAGACAAAAAACCTGCCTTCTCGTCAAAATGCTGCGACGGGGCTGTACCAAGAGAGTCTGGAAAGGTTTGAAGATCAGTTTTCATGTGTTTCTGCCCCCTCCGTTCGTCCGAGAACGTGGATAGTAGCCGTGAAAAGGGCAAACCAGACGCTGTCGAACTACGATTGCTTGTGCGGGCAACAACTTTGTGGTCGCCAGATGTATTTGCTTTGTTCCAACATGAACGAGAGAAAACCGCCAAGTTGTCCGGACCACCGACCGGTTCAGTGCGTCTTCAAATTCACACGGCCGCCTGATCGTTCGAACTTTCGTCTGCTCTTTCAAACTTGTCTGCTTTTTGTCGTCTGCTCGTTCAAACAAAAGCGGCCCGTAGACCAAACTTTGACCCGGTGACTGCAATAAGAAGTAATTGCAGGCCTCAAAAGACTTAAGTAGGCTCGGTGTAAACAGTAGATACAAGATGTTGATCATTGGTACCAGTGGCCATCATCGACTTGTTACGCTTGGTCTGTTCCCGCTTCCGATTTTCAGTATCGACGTCGATCATCGCCGCTACCTTCTACACTTTTGCAGCACGAGCGACGTCGCGACCGAAAATAGCTAGAAGAATCTCATCATGGTTTTGGCGTCCATTCTGCGGCGTTCATGCGAATGAATCGCCGCTCGTCAAATTATTTACGCAAAGTTTAGCGGCGTAACGAGCCTTGATAATTTCGCTCAGGTGATTAAAGTGGTAAGACATTGCTATGAGGACGTAGAATCGACAATTCCAACGCGAAAAAGAGTATGCAGACTCACACAGACGCCGACAACGTGACATTCCAATGGTTTGTTGACGCGGGACGCGGTGTTTCTTGCCCGTACTCCATTGCGCATGCGTTCGAACTGTCGTCTGCTCTTTCAAACTTGTCTGCTTTTTGTCGTCAGCTCGTTCAAACGACAGCGGCCCGTAAACCAAACGTTGACCCGGTAATTGCGATAAGAACTAAGTGCAGGCCTCAAAACACTTTTGAAGGTTAGTTGGGGTAAGTAGGCTAAGTGTAAACAGTAGATACAAGAAGATGTTGATCATTGTTACCAGTGGCCATCACCGACTTGTAATGCCCGATTCTACTTGCGGTTTTCAGTATCAACGTCCACCATCTCAGCTACGGTCCACGCTTTTGCAGCCCGAGCGACGTCGCGACTGAAAATAGCGAGCAGAATCTCATCGAGGGAGTCAGGCTTTAGCGCCCATTCTGCGGCATCCACGTGAAATGTATCGCCGCACGTCACATTATTCACGCAAAGTTTTGCCTCGTTAATTTTGCTGAAGCCGCTCAAGTAGTCAGACATTGTTAGGAGGACGTAGAATCAACAATTCCAACGCGAAAAAGAGCACAGGGACTCCCACCGACGCCGACAACAACGCAATTCAATGGTTTGTTTATGGGCGACGGCGGGCTTCTTGCCCACCATCCACCGCGCATGCGCGGCGCCGGTGGCGTCCGCTAGGGGCGCTCCGGTTTGTTTGTAAACATGAGTTGGTGTATACAAGGTTGCAGGTTGTAATTGCGGTTAACCACCTTGTCGCCAAAATTTGTAGTAATCTCATCTACACGATGGTATGAAAGGGGGGTACGCTAACAGCACTCATATGATGTGGCCGAGTAGGAAGCTGCGGCCCCGCGGATTCGAGGCTCACAAAGAATGAGGCAAAGACATGTTGCCTGGTGTGTGTCCCATAGGTCTCTGATGTCGCTGATGGGCGGCGGCTATTTTATCAACATCAGTCACATGACATGATAGATACATAAACACACATGAAACAAGATATAAGACAAACCCGATAGACCCACCATAAAAGCATATGAAACAGGACACCGTGCCGTTTGGTGGCAAGATCATTCATCGCAGATCACTAGAGCATAGTGTAACAGTAGTGAAAGGCATGGAGAAAGGTGCAGCAACTGTTCAATATTCAATTAAAAAATATTCAGCCAAAACCACTACCGTAATATCCCAAGAGATGCCCATGTCTGAAAGGTAACCCACCCCCTTTTTTGGCTTGATTTGCTATTTTCTTTTAAAGGGGGGGGGGCACTACTTAAAAAGGAATTTTCGAACCACTTGTCTGATTGAAATGACATTTACAGGGCTTGTTTCTGTTGATGTTGAGAACATTTGTGCCAAGGTTTGTTAACCTGGGTGAAGTAGAAAAAGAATTGCATTCGTTCAAAAATGAAAGTGGGCGTTCTGCGTAGGAACACTATCACTTTGAAATTACTTACAAATTTGTCGTTTTCATGTGTTTTATTGCATGAGGACAGTTCCGAAAAGATAGCTGTGGAGCTATATTTCTATATTATACCATCTTTCATAAAAAAAAGAGCCACATAAACACAAATACTGTTTTTTAGATTTCCATCCTTTGTCCAAATTTTTAGTTGAGCATGCAAACTGACAAAAATAAAAAAAGATACAAGCTCACAGCTATCCTCTTCTTAAAATTTCACTCTAGAAAAACTCCTTAAAATGAATCCAAATTACATAATAGTAAAATGATAGCTTTTCTACGATGGCAGAATTCTGAAAAAAACGTAATGGAGAAAAATGAACTCAAAGCTTTAGAAGCGCCTCACTTTACTTTTTGAGTGCACAAGCTCAAAAAAGTCTCCAAGAGTATAGATGGGGCCTTCATCTTCAACCCGACACTGTTCAGCTGCAATAGCTTCAAGCTTATGCCTTTTCATGGCTGCTTTCGAGCTGTCAAGAGCCTTCGCACGTGCCTTTGGTACGCATCCTCTTGCTGTCTTCTCAACATGCTTGCATGTATGTGTGCCAGGGGTCAAGCCTAGCTTGTCCAGGACCCTTTCAATGCCCCTTGGACCTGCGTTGTGCTCCACAACAGCCAGTGCTTCAGCCGTCTCAACAGTCTTCAAGGACGAAAGCTCCGTCTTGGGGCATCTCTTCCACACCAAGGCATTGAATGACTCGTTAGAGTTCTGCGTCTGCATCCGCGAGCAGCGTGCCAGATCTGCCTTGGCCAGCCTGTTGTACAAGGGCACAAGTTCTTTAGCAATGTCCCTGCTGAACAGGGCGATGAGGCTTCACAATGGATGGTTTTCTAGCTCTGAGCAGGGCCTCATGCCCTTTGTAGGGGCACCATGACTCTTCATCTTGTGGGCAGGTAAAATGGCAGGGCTTTTGATCCAACGAGTACGAGTGTAGAAGGCTTGCAAATACTTATTGCGGCATCTTTGGGACGTCTGGAGCACTTTCCTTCAGAGCTGCTGCATAGTATGCCGTTAATTTTTCGCAACTGCTACTATAATCTTCCCCTTCCTCTCAAGCCCTTTTTGGCTTTCTTTATCCTGTCAATACCAGCAGAAACACGCTTTGCTACATGGTTAATACAGTCTTCCTTGGTGATCTGCTTGTCGTCAAGGTCAAGCTTGGCAACATGCAAGAATGCCTTGCTGTCTCCGTCGCACAGTACCATCGTGTACTGCATGTAGTGGAGCCCTTTTGAGCGGCTGAAGATCACACCAGCGGCCTCCACTTTCATTGCGTTGGAAGAGCCATGAAAATTCTTCCGGCACACCTCTCCGTGGGTCTCCATCCACTCTTCATGCTTTTCTTCAGCTGGTTTGGGCCCCAGGCTGCAGCCATGGCAGTAAATGCTCTGAACAGCGTAGTCAAGCACAAGGCCAGAGTCAAGCTCAATTGCTGCGCCCAGACCGAAGTGCGAAGTGTGGCCTCGTTCGTGCCATGTGCCATCGAAGCTGACTGCTACGTCCACCAACTCGTCGCTTTCACCTGCTGTCTTCCCTTTTCTAACCGCTTTAGCAGCTTCACGGATCACATCACATGCGGCGTCCATCACAGTGCAGTGCACCTTGCCGCAAATTGCCTGGAACGTCTTCAGGTGCATGGGTTGTGGAGCGTTCATTCCGCCGAAGATATTCGACAACCTTGTGAAGTTAATCCCACAACTGCGGCTAACCACGGCGGCTCAACTTCTTGAGCGGCGAGTGCGCAACTTTTGCGGCGTCTCCGCACCCATCGCACACCACAACAAACTGAAGATTTGTACCTGATCCAGCCTCACTCAGTTAAAGGGACTGTTCACTACACTCGGGGCATAAAAGCGGCACTATCAAGTTTTTCATCACCGACACACAAACGAAACAGTAGCCACTGAGCTGTTTCGGGTCGTCACTGGTGCCATTCGTCGCGGTTTTTTATGTGTCGTCGCACTGCTGTAGCAACGCTGCCTTCCGCTCAAAAGCAGTCAGTGTGATCGCAACATCGCTGCCTGAAGCACTTGAGATTTCCGAAGATAAAGATTGAGCGGCACTGTCGGCGAGTCGAAGACACCGATGCCATTGGTCTTGGTGGTTTCAAGTCGGCCCGCACAGCGGTGGATCGTCAAGCGCTGTCAGCCGCCCAGTGCTGCATTGGCTTCTTGGTTTCGAGATTGATTTCGCTTTCCCGAACGAAAACTTTGTGCCGAGCATTTTGCTACTAAAGAAATGCCGATTTGAAACGTCAAAGAGATAGCTCGCATATGCATCGTCGGAAAAAGTCCAACGAGGTCTGGCGTGGGGTTGAAAAGCTTTGCAACGCAAGATGCGCTAGAAGGTGTCACACGTTGCATTTCCACCAACCACAGCCCGAGTTTCGGTTATCTGGCCCATCAGGGCGCGCCATTGCTAGATTTTTTCATTTGTATTATCAGCTTCTGCCCACGTGCGGTCGAAGTCTCAATAGCAGCATGCACGCACGTTGAAAGAGAAAGAATCCGAGTTTCCAACTAGGGTAAATGCTCTGCGGTATGCTCCTTCCTCTTGCCGCACGAACGCTTTGAAAATAGCGTTTGTGGAATGTTTCTCGGGGTCTGAGGTGAAGTGCGGATACCGCTGGTGTGCCAATAAATGCAATATTCAGCTTTTTTATGCCGCAGACATGAAAGATATTTTGCAAATAGATAGTTTATTAGTTTTGAACACGAAACTGATATAATCTGAGAAATTGTTTTTTAGCCCAAACTTGCGATTTCCTTCACTGTGTTCCCCTTAAACACCGAAATATAGCCCACTCCTAGTATTTGCAGTGTTCGAATCAAGGATGACCTTGGCATAAATGCGTCAAGTTAGCTATGGCGTTATATAAGCAAACATTGCTGATTGAGAAGTACAGTCGTCTTTGCTTTATCACCGCGATAACAAGTTTGACAGAGATACATGACCAAAAAGTAGAATATTTTAACTTTTCTTGGTTGTACACCGAAAGTTCGCCCACTCTTCATTTTCGCCCAATTTTCTTTAGATTTTGGGTGGGCTATTTATTAATTTATTCAAGTTCCCTTAAAGGCCCTCGTTGAGGGCATTGCATAAGAGGGGTACATAACTTGAGAGTATAAAACAGTAACAACGATATATGCGAATACATGGGGTGCTGCAAAACAATGTGGCATTGCCACAAGCAACGGCAATACGCAAATTAGTCTGGGTACATGGGGAGCATAAGGGGATGAAAACATTGATACATGGCAACCTGTAAAGCACGAGAGAAATAGAACGGCACAGTGGGATTAACAGAAATGAGAACAAAGAGCGTTGCGAAATGCGGTGGGATCCGTCTGGGTTACAATAAGTGAGGGAGGTCGTTCCAGTCTACAATAGTACGAGGGAAGAAGGAGGAGTTAAAATAGGTTGTGCTGCCTGAGATGCGGGAAACGTGACACGGGTAATTTAGCCGCGATGAAGATCGCCTGGGGGGTAGGAGGAGAGGGTCTTGGAGCGCAGTGAGGTAGTAGTAAATTTTGTGAGACAGAGTCGCGCTATCTTACGGCGGACGTTTAGTAAAGGAAGGTTCAATTCGCTCTTTAGGGCAGATACACTAACTGACCAATCATATTTCTTCAAAATGAACCTGGCAGCACGGTTCTGGACTGCCTCGAGATGATTTTATAAGTATATTTGGTGAGGGCTCCGAATGGCCGCAACATACTGTAAACGACTAAATTTTCGCGGGAACCTAATTTTCGTGAATTTCGCGAATCACCTACAATTTTCGAAAAATACGTCCCGCGAACAATTCGGGTAATACGTGATTGCTACGGAAGCGACACTCGGTTCGCAAAAATTAGGACCCGCGAATAATTTCAAATTTTCAGCTTTGGCCCGATTCGCAAAAATTTGAGCCCGCGAAAATTAAGTCGTTTACAGTATTCCAATTTGGGCCGAATGTGTGTCTCATAAGCCAATTCTCTCACAAATGGGGGAGCCGATTTTAGGTTTCGTCTTGTGTAACCGAGGCAGCGAGATGCCTCGGCGCATATAAGCTCGACGTGAGCGTTCCAGGTAAGATCGTTAGTTAGTCACACCGAGGCATTTATAGGACGGAACGTCTTGACTAAGTTATTTTCTAACTTGTACGAGAACTGAAATCCTTGCCGTTTTCGTGAAAAGCTGGACTAACTTGCATTTAGATTTGTTTAGGGTCATTAACCACCTGGTGCAGCATGCCTGGATTTCGTCCAGGTCTCTTTGAAGTAGAAGATGGTCTTCAAAAGAAACTATCCTTCGGTATAGGACGCAGTCGTCAGCGAAAAGGCGGATGTTAGAGGAAATTTTGCCTGGAATGTCAATAATAAAGATCAGAAAAATTGGGGGACCTAGAACTGAGCCGTGGGGAACTCCCGAGGTAACCTCAGCGCGGGTGGATGAGGAACTATTAATTGTGGTGAACTGAGTGCGAGAGGAGAGGAAATGCTGGATCCAGGAGAGAATGAGAGGGTCAGTTCCGAGGCGTGAAAGTTTGGCAAGCAGGCGACAGTGGGCAACGCGGTCGAAGGCCTTTAGAAAAGTCCAAAAATAGGACCTCAGTATGGTGGTTGGATTCAAAATTAGTGTATAACTCGTGGGTGAATTCTACAAGCTGCGTCTCACAAGACAGTCCCTTACGAAAACCTTGTTGCTTGTTGTAAAAGAAGTTATTACTCTCAAGATGAGATACAACGTTTGAGTAGATAATATGCTCTAGGAGTTTTGAGGCTACGCAGGTTAGAGATATAGGGCGGTAATTCGAAGCCGAAGAACGATCCCCATTTTTAAAGACCGGACCGACCTTACCCAGTTTCCAGTCAGATAATAGGCATCCCTGCGATAAGGACTGCGAGATTATTAAGTAGAGAAATTCGCTGGATATTGCTTTGGTGTAGTGAAGAATTTTGGGGGTGATGTCATCAGGTCCTCCAGAGGATGTCAATTTCAAGTTGTCAAGGAGTTTTGCTATTCCAGCACATGAGATGTCAATAGGTTCCATAGGCTCGTACGGTAGTGCTGGTAATATAGGGACGTCGGCGTCTTCTAATGTAGAACGAAAAATAGTTGTTTTATACTGTGGCACAGTCCGCTTCAGATATTGGGAACCCCTCCTTATCGGTTAGCTGGATAGAGGAGGAGCGATAGTTAGGGGATATTATCTTCCAGAATTTTTAGGGTTGTTATGCAGGATGCTAAAAAGATCCTCAAGAAAGAACTTATGTTTAGCCAGACGAAGGTTCCGAGTGTAGGTCTTAATACACAAAAAGTATGCATCCCAGGCAGCGTCGCAGTCTAGACGCCTTACTCTTCTAAACAATCGCTTTTTTTTTATTGTTAAGGGACCTTAATTCTTTGTTGTACCACGGGTTGCAATCATCGCTCCGTATATGGACAGAGGGTGCAAACAAACAGGTCAACGAGATTATTTAACTTGTTTTTAAAAAAGTAACCAGTTCTGTTCCACGGTCCTAGAGTAAAAACTGGCGGTATGCAAAGGTAGATATGCAGAAAGATTGCTGTTCATTGCGTCGAAATTGGCTTTATCCTTTATCATTTTTGAGGATGGGTTTTTTAATGGATGGCTACGGATAACTCCACGGTCAGCAAATTGTGGTCGCTAAAACCTTTCGTTTGGCAAATGGATGGCACCAGGTCTGGGAATGTCATTAGAATAAGATCGAGGATGTTGTCTTCACGTGTAGATTTGTTGACGACTTGGTGAGATTACGGTTTAAACATAGATCGAGAAAATTCCTGGCTTGACTGGACCCACTAGTTAGACTAAGCGAGTCTTTTTTAGGGAAGTTAAAGTTGCCAAAGACTAAGACATTTGATCTTGGGTACCACTCATTGATTTCAAGCAGCAGAGAATGAAGCTTGTGGCAAAACATACCGCTATGATTCGTAGGTCGGTAGCAGACACCGATAATAGTTTTTGTGCAGGACGATGTAACACAAACAAAAGTAGCCTCGATATTGGAGCTGCTAGTAATATGAAAGGAAGAAATGCATTTTTTTACCGCTTTTAGTACACCACCTCCTTTCTGTGCAGACTGATCGCATCGGTAAATATTAAACCTGAAGTTAGGGGGAGAAATTTCGCTGTCACTTATTTTGGGCTTTAGCCACGTTTCTGTAACAATGACAATGTCAGAATTATTATCTTGAATAAAGCCACTGAGCTCCTCACGATTGGGAAGGAGGCTACGGATATTAGTGAATGTGACTGTATGGTTCCAAGTCTTTATACGTTGCATAGTGACGGACGGCGCTGACCGATCAGAGAGGATCCTCGCTGCTATCCAGGAATCTCTGTGACGGAGTCGGTCGTAGAGACCATACTGGAAACACCTGTCATCGACGTACAGTTTGTCAAAGTGAATTTTGAAAGGGAGTTCAGTGATTTGCCATAATGAAAGAATCTAGTGCGAGCCGTGTGCATTACGTACTGAGTTTCCTTTAGTTTTCCTCCAGAGAACAAAACGTTCTGCTTGTCCTTGAAGTGCAAGAATCTCACGGATGATCGGTCGGTTTTCGTTAGCCGAAAACTTTCCCAGCCAGTGGGAGCGTTTGAGGTTATCGGGGCTTATCTCGACGCCTAGGTTTTGTGCACAAAGCCGGATTACCTTCTCCTTCGACTGGGTCCATGTTTCGGTCTGTGAGTCTGTAATGCCAAAAAACAGCATATTTGACCTCCGCAGTCTATTCTCTGCGTCGTCGCATCGCGAATTTACCTTGTAAAGTTCCGACACAATAGTACCGCCTGAGGCCTCATGGTCAAGAACGTCGCGGATGGGAGAGGCCTTCGCTGCGGCAAACTGGGCCTCGAGAGCTGTAACTCTATCGGAAAGTGCACTCGCATTTTCGTCGGTGGACTTTTGAGTGCTCTGAACCCGCCCAAGCTCGGCAAGCACATTGATCTGGCTCTTTTCAATCCTGGTGATAATTTCAAGAATGCTACCCAACTGTTCCTCCACAGTTGGGCTTGGGTTTGTCTCGATGTCACCCGACATTTGCAGTAGTAAAGGGGACAAATAACGAATCTGAATGCACTTGACCAGGAACGCGAGCACATGCCCATAACAGTCAGACAGGTCGTAGGGGCACAACATCGCCATCAAACACAAATCATTGCTACGATAACAGGCGGCATTAGAAAGGGGACCAACCTGAACAAAAAATAGGGTTTGCATCGTTTCTCGAGCGATGTCGCGCCCCAACTGGCCATCCCGCGTGGTGGGCTTTTGTAGTCGTCCGCGGAGGCAGGGGTCACGTGATGTCCCCCAGCTTGCGTGTTGCCAGGCGTTGAAGATGTACGCGTTCGGGTCTGGCCGCGTGAGCCGCATGGTCGGTGAAAGCGTTGGCGGGCCTGTCGCGACACGCTTTGTGGCGATCCGTGAGTCTTCCCGTGTCAGCGGGTCGTGCAGAAGATTTCCGAGCGAGGTTGGCGAAGTCGCAGCAAGGGCAGCGGTCAGCAACACCTGAACAAAGGATAGGGTTTACATCGTTTCTCAGGCGATGTCGTGCCCCCAGTTTCAGGATTTTACGGTATTCACCTTGAATTTGCTACGAACCCAAAACCCATTTTTTGTGCATACCTAACGTAGCAGTGATGGAAGTGCTGCGCCTTTTGCGCCAAATTGCGCCTTGGGCGAAAGTCTGCTACATCTTGCGCCAAAGTGCCATTTTGGTTAAAAATTGCGCCACACCTGCGCTGAGATGGGCAAAACAAAATTGATATATTTTTTTGTTGGTTGATTTTAATATTCAAAAAAGTAGGAAGAAAGAAAAATGGTAGAAATACGTATTTCACAGCGTCTCTACTCAGAGTATACGGTGTTTCATATATAGGTCAGAGCACAGTTGAAAGCTCGAACATATACAACACGAACTCACAGTAAAGCGCAAGTCACGTGACATTTGCTGCATTTGATTGGTTTTATCGATGAAAGAACACGTACAGTAAGATGGTCGGATGCCTCGATATCGCTCTTTGACGTTGTTTGGTTAATCCTATTGGCTCATAGCGTCGGCTGCACTTTAAATTAAGGTGAAACGGAGTTTTAAAATTACTCGACCACCGCGTTGGCCGGTCGATGCGCTGACAACTTGATCACCGACATCCTCTAAAATTTCAGACGATGTCGGCGATGTCAGGCGCCAAAAGTCGCGACAAAACATTGCAAAATACACAGTAGGATGGCGGCTACTGCCATAAGACAGAACCAGGCTCCTGTACTCCTGGTGAGATCAGTTATTATGTTTGCCGTATGCCTCCATGGCGCCTCTCACCAGCCCACGTGCGTCGAGCTTCACCGCCTTGCGCCTGAGCGTTCGGAGTAGCTGCTGGCATGGGTGAGCGTCTGGTTTAGCACGATATGCATGTAAATTATGCTCAGTACTATTGCAGGTCCACATTCTTTTATCTCAATTATATGATCTTGCTTGCAAATTCTGCGTCGAAAAAGAAAAAAAAGAAAACACGGTGCTTTGTTTGAATAAATGTAAGCGCAAGAGTATAGGTTTTCATAATATTTGTGGGTGGCTGTTTCTTTTTTTTTTTCAGTTTATAATATTCAAGTTTTGTGTTTGGTAACGATAAAATTAGGAGGCGCATTTCTACTGATAGACGTGTTAGCGATTATGTTGTTTTTTGGTGGCATTTTGCAGAAACAATACATGCAGGCTAATTAAACTACCGGGTGTAAAAGTGTGAGGGGAGAGAGGCTTTATCCTAACTGAAGTGTGAGTAATTTCTCATCAATTTGATTAGTACCCATTGTAAATTAAACCTACTCTGAACAGAGCCTTATTTCTAAAAGAAAGCTTCGTGTACCTTTTGTGCCCTTTTGGTTCTTATTACAAAATGTAATAAGTAATATGCTCCAGTATCAAAGACAAACCCTCAGTAATTATCAAATACAAACTCATTTAGCGATGCAATCAATTTTGTTTTAAATTTTCAAGTGATATGCTACAAGACGTTGGCATCTGCTCCAAAAGCATCAGTGGCTGCTCCAAACAGATATTTTACCTGCTACAGAACCTGCTCCAAAGGCTCAAATGCCGCTTCCATCACTGACGTAGAAATATCAGTTTTTGTGCAAATGGTGCTCACATCGATTGCATGAATAGGTAGCTCTACTCATTGTGATCGGTTAGAGTAGCTATGTGCTTGGCCTAGCTACTCTATTAATGCAGCAGGTTGATGATGAGGAGGGCAGCGTGAGACACATTCAACTCAAAGGTGTCCGTTTGATGTGAAACTCACGACAATTACCTCATCGTAATACAGACCCTACAAAGTAGCTAAAAATATATTTTTTGACGTGGAACACAAACTGAAGACACCATCGGTACTTCTAATAGGTTAACCCTTTCAAACGCTATGTACACAAATGTGTACACGTAAAACACTGTTGTTGTTTTTCGGGAATATATAATATATGGAGTCGTTTGATCAATTTGAGCGGAATGGTATACTCTACATCTTGCTACCAGAGTTTGTGGAGCAAATCTTAGTGCAAATTTTATTCACAAATCGAGTTTGCGGAGAAAATGTTTTCCACGATAAATGGCGAGCGACGTTAGAAAGGGTTAATTGAGACATCTGAAAAATAACCGGCGTATGATTGTTCAATAAATAGATAAATATCTATAGGGGCCAGGTACCCTGTAGGTATAGCACTTTAAATAGTCTCCCAACACACCAACAACTGCAGTTTTTTCCATAGGCCAATTTTCAGAGATTGTTTAAAACCTTCTGACATGAAAGGTCGAAATTGTCTGCTCCAGAAATGGGAATCTCTGCTCCGAAACCTGTTTTCCCTGTTACAAGAGCTGCTCCAAATCACCACCTGTCAGTTCCACCACTGCAAAAGCGAACTTTGCGAAATACCATACTTCTCAGCAACCGTCTTTTCTTTTTGCCATTCGTCCGTTCAGCGATTATTTCGCCTTGATGTTGAGCGACAGAACTTTCCTTTTGCGCGGTACAACACTCATTGTTCCAGGAAGTGCTCAACCACTTCCTGCACAACACTCGATGCACAAAACATTTTTTGTCGTTGCAGGCTCTAGTTCGTTGGGTGTAGGTGCATGTAATGGCAGACTTTTTTTTTTTGAGGCTACCCATTATCATCACCACCACCGATGTGTACTTCTTTTTTCTGCGAAAAGGATAATGATTGCATATTTTTATGCTTCGTTTTTGACGATAAGGTTTGTTTCTGTTAAATTTTTCGTTTTTCTCGCGGAGGCCGTTGACTTGTACATGTGCGATTTCCAAGGTCTTTGTTAAGGGAGACACTACCCAGAAAAAAAAATTCTGAAAAGAAAGATGATTTTGAAAAATTATATAAATACATCCAACAACATCTAGAGAGTATTCCCAGAAAGTTTCATTAGTTTAGACTGCATAGTTAATTTTTAATAAATTATTTTCTGTCCACTGAAGCTAAAGAAAAGGTAGGGTTTGGAGCACTTTGAACGCATTTTAATGCGAATAGCATTCTTTGGATACTTCACGCACTTTTCGTCTATCTATGTATCTATCTGGCTATCTAACCTCTTACGCCGCGGGTCGATAAATAAATAAAAAAGACCGGCGCCGGCTGGGATTCGAACCGTTGGCTGGCGTCAGCGGGCAGACGCGCTAACCACAGAGCTATGAAGGCAGTCATTCAACGCACTCTAATCGGTTGTTTATATCTTTACCATAGGACGCGCTTTACAGCGCTGTCACAGCTACCGGTGCGCGCGCGTTCCATGCACGAGGGCTCATTCCGCTCTCGTGAGGCTGAGCACGGCCGCTACATCACCCTCTCCCGAGCGCGGGAGAGGGTGAGCTAGCGGCCGTGCTCACCCTCTCCCGTTAGTTGAGACTAGCTGAGACGCCAGAAAGTCTGGTCGGTACCATTTTGAGTGTTTGTGCGTATGGCACGTGCTTTGCTCGCCTTCCTAAGTGACACAAACGCACGTGCTGGGCTGCGGAGATCGTGCACAGGGCTGTGAAAGTGTCAACAAATTTAGAATCGCCTCAAGAGTGGGCTGGCGTATCTAGAGTGTGCCGGCCACCTGACGAACGCGCATAACTCCGCACCGTTTGATGCTATTCGCATTAACGTAGATAATCATTCCCAAAGGATGGGTTCTGCTGATTTTTTCTCCATTCCAGTTTTTGGTATAAATTCCATTTTAGTCAGCCTATCATTTAATAATGGCAATACAAGGAAGGCTCGTTCTTCACTTTTCCTGACTGAAATTTAATAAGGATGCGGCTAATGAATGCTTTTGTCACTTTACAGATGTCTTTTATAAAAAAATTTGACATTTTGTCGAAGACACAGAAGACCAAAAAGTTCACCAATTTTGCAGATGAGAAAATTTATAGAAATAACTGACTTCTTACAAAAACCTTTCCATAGCCGCATCCCCTAGGCATTCTGCTACATATCTAGCGAATACAAATCTTGAATATTGTTATAGTTTTCTGACGATAGGATTACTAAACAATGTGGACGTGTTGCTGATAGAAGCTGTTCTAATTTCCTTCTCATTCACCCGACAGACCTGAAATTTTGTTATGCACCCTCTAGCGTGACCACCAGCCTACCCTGTAAATTTAATTAATTTTAAGCCAAGGGTTCGAAAGTTGACCCTCCTAGGTGGTGTGCCCCCTTAAATTGAAACTGCAGTGCAAAAGTACTTCGCCAAAATTGAGAGATAAAATACATTGTAGTCAATAAAAGCAAAATAGGAAAAAAAAATCGTTACATCGTCAATTTTGTTAAGTAAGGGTTTGTTACATTGAGATTCAACTGTATTGCACTTCTTCACAAATTCGCTGTTATTTCTACTTTTACATGAAGGTGACACATCTAAAGTCATTTTGTGTGCAATGTCTCACTTAGTGTGGCAATTCCAACCATAGGCAACCTTAGAAAAAGGGGAGGCAAAACCACAGACTGAATATGATACCAACATAAAAGATCTTAATTAAGAATCACTTTTGTCACTGGTTTGGAAAATAGAAAATCCAAATGATCCCATGCAAATAAAATTTATAATGTTGTTAGGACCGCTGACCAGACGATAGGTCCACACCCTGGTGGACGGACTCACTGTGAGGGGCAAGGAATGAGACGGAGACATTGCGTTTAAACAACAAACGATTTAATTTGTAATATGCTCAAAACTGCAATGCAAAAAAGTCACACACAAAATGCATACCAGCAAACTCCTGCCCTCCTCGGACGCTGTGCTTTTACACCCATTCAAATGCAGGGGAAAAAAAATACTGTTTTTTTGGCACGCAGGCACTACTGACACAGAGGAATAAACTGCACAGCAATGGTTCAGAAGCGTTTCCCACACTGTGCTAACTACACAGAAACACATAAAAATCTTTTTAGAGTTACGTTGCAGAGACGGTGGCAAGACCAAACAAACAAAAAGATATAACAAAATAATGGACAAGAAAACTATACAATGCTACAAGGGTGAGTGGTGCGAACCTGGGTCCGGAGAGTGGTGCGGGGACGTGGCCCGTTGCGACGCTGGTCGCAACGGTGAAGTCTGTGTGTGCTTGGATGCTCCGTGCAATGCTCTTCAGCACCACACTCATCCACGTGCACACACACTTGGGGGCCTGCAGAGCCGCTCCGAGCTTTTCCCGCATTCCGCCGCTACCGCTGTCGCTCCCAACTTTTCCGTCGCATCCACCTCCGGTCAAGTCTGTGCACGCACTGCCTTCGCTTGGCTCGAAACCAAGCTGAGGTCCTCAGTTTGCCATTTACCTTTGACATGACAAAAAAAGAAACTGCCCCAGTAGGGGACAAAGCACACTGCCGCACCCCACTCGAATGGGGACGTCTCCTGGAGTTCCTGCTTAGCGCTTCTTCCCCGAACAGTGGCCGCGGAAACTCAACTCGTGGGGGCAAGGGGTGACCGACGACCGGATGCGCTCCCTAACAAAAATAGTCAAACTCTGTGTCAACTTTAAATGTACTTAAAAGTTGTTATATTCTAGGTCCCATTCACAAAGTCATGTGCTTGAAGTTTTGCTCCCCTTGAAGAAAATGTACTGTGATCGCACAACCAAACATAAAGAGGCGTTAGGTTCATAAACAAATTAAGTAGAGTATGTGTTCTTGATGACCACCGGAAAGACCTTCGAGCCCTTCCCAACTTCCCCGGTGGAGCCTGCTGTACTGCCAGGCTTATCGGGTCACATGCTTTCCGGTTGATTTGCCACGTGCAGGACTATTCATCTTTGGATATCCATGCTAACGGTACAGCTGCCAGGCTGTTCGCTTGCCACGGAAATTAACTGTCCCAAGCGGCTTCTCCATCCTGTACGAAGAAACAGCATTTTGGAAATGGTCAACATTTGCTAGCTTACACATCCTACGCGAATGGTACTGGAACCCAAAATGGCAACTCATGAAGTTCTGGCAAACTACCGTAAAATTCCGAGCAAGTGCCCCCCCCCCCCCCCCCCTCCCCCACACGCAAGTCAAAATTACCTTGAAAGTGGGGGCGCTATCCGGAACGGGGCACCAAAATTCAAGATGGCGACGACAAATTTTTTTGACAAAAGAAAAAAAGCGCATGCACGCGGATTTAATATTTTATTTATCTCTAAGAACAGCAGACTTCATTAGGCCAAAGATTTGTCACTGCTATGTTATTCACTTTCAAAACCACCAAAAGACTCCTCAGAGTCGGTCGCAAGAAAAAGTTTGCAGCATTCCGCGATGTTTCCCAACTGCATTTATTTTGACACCCTCTTCAGAAAGAGGCGGGTTGCTAATGGCTCATTCTGCACTTCTTTTGCGCTCCAGGTATTCAAAAAGCGCGTCGTCCACGTATTCACTGAACACCGGCGCGCCATTACCGGTACTTAGCTTTCGTCGAAGTTTGGCTTTCCACGTAGTTTGGCTGTAGCAAATTGTCAAAATTCTTGTCCCATTCCTGTATCCGGTCGAGCTTGATGTGTCGAGACATCTGGTGTACGCTTTTCCCGTTGTCACAATGCCATTGGACGACCTCGATTTTCTTTGCTACTGTGTAATAATGCATAGCCGATCTGACACCCCCAAAACAAAGCGACAGTGGTGTGTGGCGATCGGGCTGCAAAGTAATGAAGCGAATAGTGATTTCGTCGAATAATTTCGAATCGAATAGTTCGAATAGTACGCATCGCAAATCGCAAAGAAAAATGAGCAACTTGTAACCTGAGTAATGTACACAACTTTTTCTAATAATTAGAACTCACGTAGGCACAGCATTGTATAAACCTATTACCAGTAGAACATTTATTGCAAAATTACACACACAGCTTTTCTTTGTTGCATTGACAAGTTTTCTTGAAGAAATGCCTGTTGCGCCACATGCTCTAGGTGCAGCAGTTTCTGCCGGCTGCTCATTCACAAGTTTTCGTGGAGAAATACCAGTTGCTCCACATGCTCTGGGAGCAGCAGTTCCCGCCGGCTGCTGACAACATTTCCTGCCGTTGAGAAGAGCCTCTCACTCCTCGCCTGTGTGGCAGGAATCGAGAGATACTTTTGTGCCACCCTGGCCAGTGCTGGGTACATCCGGCTGCCATGGCTCTTCCACCACTCCAGAGGGTTTTCAGACCGCGGGAGCACAGGGGTGCCCAAGTAGTCTGCCACTTGGCGAGAAACACTGTCGTTTGCACTCTGCTGCACTACACTAGAGCTTAGCGAAGAAAAAACACCCCACAGAGTGTTAGCTGGAGGCTTCTCCGTGTCTGGGCAAGCAGATGTCTGGGCACAATCTTCTGGCATGAGCTCCGTTGCTGCAGCTACAAGTGTGGCTTTTGCCCACTTTTTTTACTCTCTTCAGTGTAACAAATGTCTTTGTAGCGAGGGTCAACTAGCATGGCATTTGCTGGAACAAGTGCCATTTTTACATCAGGAAACCTCGTTGCAATGCTGCGCAGAAGGCTCCTTGCAAATGATGCTGCCTCCTCGCCTTCGCGGACGTGCTCACGCAGCACCACTTCTGTGCAATGGACAAGAGGAATCACTTGTGAAAGTGTAGGGTAGCGGTCTGCACACAGCTCGGTCGTTGCTTGGTCCAAGGGCTGCAACACTTTCACGGCTGCAGCCATTAATTTCCATTCTCTCGAGCTCAAGTTGTCCACATCAGACTCGCAAAGTTCGAGTGAAATCGGGGCACGGAGTTCGACGAGTCTCTCCATCATGGCATACTCGCTGTTCCAGCGTGTGGGGACGTCTTGAATCACTTCGTGCTGGGCCATGTGCATGTCCTTTTGGATGTCCATTAAGCGTGCACGTGCACGCGCGCTTCTTTTGTAGCGACCTACAATTGATCGCGCCTTGGCACAAAGATGGGAAAAACTGGCCACTTCCCTTTTGGCGTCACTTATGCAAAGCTGCAGGGTGTGGGCAAAGCAGAGAAGTCCCGACCAGTTGGACTTCGCGACAGCTGAAACAAAGTTCCTGCCGTTGTCAGTAACAACAAAAATCGGGATGTGGTCAGGCAGGCCCCAATCGTCGATGACGTCTCGTAGAAACTGGGCTATGTTTTCCCCAGTGTGCTCCTGTGGCATCGGCTGGCAGACGAGGGCGTACGCGTGCTGCCTGAAGTCCTGATCCATCATGTGGGCCGTAACGCACACGTAGCTGTCCCCGGCCCTTGATGTCCATCCATCTGTAGTCAGAGTGACGCACTCGGCACCACCATTGTCGAATACGTTCCGAACGCGCTCCTTCAGTTCCTTTTTCTTGGCCTCGTACAAATTCGGAACGACCGTTCGCGAAAAGGTCTTCCGCGAAGGAACGACGTACTCCGGAATTGCACAGCGGATCATGTCGATGAAGCTGGGTTCCTCGACCACGCTGAATGGCTGCAGGCCGCGGGCGATGAAGGCTCCGATCTTCTTGGTCATCTCCTGTGCTTTAGTAGATGACGGCTGAAGTTGCGGCTTAAACATACTGGCCACGGTCGGCTGCGATGACAGCCCTTTCGCTTCACTTGTTTTTTTCGGCAAGCTATAAAGCCTATGCAGTTCAGCGTATTCTTTGTGCTTGCACGGATGTCGTTTCAAATGCGTGACGAGGGTCGTAGTCGTACCAGTAGGGGTTTTCAAAACAAGTCCGCAGGTATTGCACTGCGCTTCGCCTCCAGCAGGCACTTTCAGGAAAAAGTTCCATATGGGGTTAGTGAACGCGCGCTGCCCAGACACAGGCGCGGTCGATGCCATTTCCTCCGACAACTGCAGTGACTGCCGATGCAAGATAAGCCAACAAAACACAGAGGGTGTTCGATAAACGTCCGCATCCACCACGTGAATCAACACCGCGGCAAGCCTAAACGTCAGAAAAAGAAAATTGATGTCGACACCGATGCGCAGCAGCTCACGCAGTGAGCTCGGTAGGCTCACACTTTAATTTGTTAAAGTCTAAGCAGATACTGAAAAAAATACAAATATAAGTAATGGATCGACTTATGATGGAGGATTTATATTCCAAAGCAACTAGTACTTGCCAACATAGAGTTTCAAACTCTGTGCTTGCCAAAATGGGAAAGTTACGCGCAGTTGACTTCAGAGTTAAGCGCCACCTAGAAGCTCCGCTAAAAAAAGTATTGTAGCCACTAGTATCCGCGGCCGTAGCCAACCAAAGCGCAAGTGGCAGGCCGCCATTTTGAATAGGCTCGCTCAGTGCGGCAGTACAAGTTCGCCGGCTTGGTGCCGCTATGTTGGGAGCGGTGTTGTTTCAGGGCCGCCTTCTTTTTTTTTTAACGGAAAGTGTGCTGGCGGACGAGAGCTCGTCGAACCGCTAGGCAAGGCACTGATAATAGAAATCTCCGCGTTGGTGGGTCTTGAGCCAAGCCTGGGGTAACATCTCGGAAAGCTTGACCAAAAAGCTTGGGTTTTAGCTGCCTATTCGGGAGCATCGAATAATTCGAAAATATCATAGGTGGATTGGATTCTTGGACTGAACTTCGCAGGCCAGTGTTGCCTGAGCGTGAGTCAGCGCGGTGCGTGATACGGGTGCGGAGCGGGGAGGGGGCGCTTTCCTGGAACGGCGCGGAAATGTGAAATTAGCAGTGAGGTTGGGGGGCTCTTGCTT
The DNA here is from genome assembly GCA_037355805.1 of Ixodes ricinus. NCBI lineage: Eukaryota > Metazoa > Arthropoda > Arachnida > Ixodida > Ixodidae > Ixodes > Ixodes ricinus. The sequence continues at coordinate 138,668 of JAZHYW010013380.1, forward strand.
GAGTGGGGGCGCTTGTTGGAAATTTTACGGTACCTTCAAAAATCAGGACGTTAAAAAAGAAAATGACCGCACCTCCACGTAGTTAATGATGTTGATTGGGGCAAAGCTCTGGTGGTGCTGATGATACTGATTTTATTGTTCACTGGCTTAGTGCTGATGGTGCTGATTTTTTTTTTTATTGCTCATAGGTAGTGCTGAGTTCCGAGGTTGCGTTTCAACTTCATTATTACTGCTTTATGGTCGGTGAAATGCAGAGCCAGTGGTTCTTCTAGCGGATCAGCTTGGATCCGCTAGAAGCCGTGGGAACGCATCTCCACCACTTAAGTCAACGGTCCATGTCAGAAAGAGAATGTGTGGTATGGATCGTGGTTATATATGCATTTGAGCATTTGACCGCAGCGCCCTCTCATCTATAAACGTTGAGCCAATGCATGCAAAGTTTAACGCGATTATATACGCATTTGACCGCAGCGCCCTCTCCTGTATAGACGTTGAGCGGCTACATGCAACGTTTCATCCATGACATCCCCAGCTCTTGAGTTACTACCACATCTCAGAGTCCCCTACTCGTCCCGCATGTCGTGGTCGAGTGGTTAAGGCGATGGACTAGAAATCCATTGGCGTCTCCCCGCACAAATTCGAATCCTGTCGACTGCGCAAACATTTTTTCTTTTTTTAAGAAGACAGATGGGATGGCAATCGATGTGAGCACGGACGCCGGACGGACAAAAATAGACCCTAAGAAGCTTCGCCCCTAAAAAAAGTCATGATCTCCTGCTGAGAACACATCCATCACATGAGCACGTGGGGCTCAAGCGGATATTATTATATGCTCATCCTGAATGAATACTACCCTGAAAGCTTGCTGAAAGAATACATGTAAACAAACAGGAAACAGACGAATATGTATATTTGAACTCTTAATGTTCACAAAAGTTGTACTACTAAAAAATGTTTTGGGTCGCGAGTCTTTGTCGTAATAGCGACTTTGTACATCCAACTCGTGTTCGTAAACAAGCCGGTGTGCTTCTAGCAACGCGCCAGCAGCATGCACGATGTGGTGTACTCCAGAAATGCAGCGTCCCCCCTTTCACCAACAAATCATTAAGGCTGGTTCACTCACTCTTGATGGACTAGGAGCTGACAGTGCTTTAAAAAACCACTGACACTCCAAAATCATTTTTTTTTTCATTATCCGAATTGATTGAAAACGATGCCTGGACATTACCTACAAAATTCGAAACTTGGGAATTCAGCATTTGTGAAGTAAAAAAACAATTTTCAAATGCCGAGTTTGAAGTTTCCGCGCTAATCCGCGCCAGTGCAGTGATGTCAAATATTGAGCCGTCCTGCGAGTCGCGTTTCTCTGACGCCTCCGAAGTGTTGTGTTCACCGGCAACCGGTGCGGCTGCGCGCAGCCGGCGACACTTGTCTTTCAAGTTTGAAGTTTGTTTAGGGCCCTTTCAGTGATCTCGAATTCTTTGAATGGGTGTGAGGTCAAAGAGAACGCGCAGTGGACTTTTGTGAGCGATGTGAAGGGCCACGTCTTGCCGGTTCTGCGTGAAAGGCTGCCCGGCAGAGTTGCAACTCGAAACTACTATACACAGACATGAAACCCAGCTGTTTTGTCCGTTTGACAATTTCCTTTTCGAAGTCTGAGAGGGCGTCGGCCACCTAAGAAAGAAAACTTCTCCCGATTCCCCAACTCACCGATCATCCTCTGCTACATGCATCGAGCGCCGCCATGTTTTCCGAGGGAGGATTAAAAGCCAGGAGGCGACATTACTCCGGACTTCGATTTTCAATATTTCAAAAAAGAAGGGCCATAGTGCGTTTTGCAATTGTGTTAAAAAAGATGTTTCACGAATGCCGTTATTAAATGTTATAGAAATGTTACTTACAAGGCTTCTAAATTTGATATTTGACGTCGCAAATCAGAAGCAGCGAGGAGGTGAAAAGCAAGAAAAAAGGGCACCAAAAATAAAAGAGCGCGTGAAAAAAATATTTGTTTCGCGTTGTGGTATTTTTTTGCATGTCTTGACTGCAACTTGCATCATTTCAAACAACAACAAAAAACACAACCTTTGGGGTGTTAGTGCTTCTTTAAGGAGCTTACGACCGGCATCACTGCTGCACAGCCCGTCGTTAAGCAGTCACAAGCAGCTTAAAAACCAGTTGCGTCAGCAGTCAGTCATACTCGATCACAAGTGTGACAACTAGCCTCTAGGATGCGACGACGTCGATGTCAGTAACAAGTTCTAGAATGGGGGTCGCAAAGCTTTGGAGCTTGGGGCATTGCAATGAGGCATATGCATTGCGATGCTCAGCTGTGGGAGCTGCCTATTCTAAAACTCACTAATATGAATCCCCATGCTCTTTCTCGCGCTGGAATTCTTTACTCTGCATTTTTCTTGCCATGCATTTTTCTCGCCACATCTGACTACTTCCAAAACTTGGCGTCCATTAAGGTGATCTAAATCGATCCATTCTGCGTAAATGCCACAAAATGGATGCCAAAGCCCAATTCACGTGAGGTTCTGCTCGCCATTTTTACTCGCGACGATGCACGGGCTGCGCAAGAAGCGTGGACGGAAACTGCATCGCTTGACGTCAAAACTGAAAATCGCATGCAGAATAGGACAGTGGGAATCAGGTGTAACAAGTCACAGATATTCACCGGTTACAATGATTGATGTTCACTTGTATCTACTGTTTTACACTGAGCCAATTTACACCAGACACCATTCAAGTTTACAAGTCCTTTAATTACTTGTAGGACTTACCTAGGAGAGTCCTTGGAAACTTCATTGTAATGTCCCCGGAGTCTGTGATTTGTGCACCTGCTACTGTGACCTATGTATTGGCTCCCACAGCTCAAAAGAATGGAGTACACCTTCTCTTTGCATGGCATGAACATTGTCTTCATGTTTGACGGTGCAGCAACTTGGGGATACGGTTATTGTTAACTTGTTGGCAGAGTTTCTGGAGGTCATGCGGCAAGACAGCACAAAGGTTGTGTTGAACCCCATGTTGAACATAGTTACAGTTGCGCACACAAGGACAAGGACAGAGAAGAGAAACACGTAGACGACAGACAAGCGCACACTCACAACTCATATATTAACGAAGTAGGAAAAGAAAGAGGTACAGAACGCGGAATCCGCTCGAGCGTTAGCCACACAGGCGCGAGGAACCACTGGCCCCAGGGCTCGAGGGGTACATGTGAAATTACCCACATGAAAAAGATTTTAGGAAGGCAATTTCCTCCTCTGTTATTGAAACAGACGGAAAGCTAACATCGCTCACCCATGCTCAGAATAATAAAGGCTTCAAAAATCTCTCTGGTGTGTTTTCTCGGTACCTGCCTATTATCTTGGTTTCCGCTAAGGAACCAAGATAACGTGTGAACGATCGTGCTAAGAGAGCACACCTTTCTCTAAAGTCTACGGTGGGGGCCATCTACCCCTGCACTGTAAATCTTGTAAATGTACGCCATCCTTAGCGGAAACCAAGATAATAGGCAGGTACCGAGAAAACACACCAGAGAGATTTTTGAAGCCTTTATTATTCTGAGCATGGGTGAGCGATGTGTTAGCTTTCCGTCTGTTTCATTAACAGAGGAGGAAATTGCCTTCCTAAAATCTTTTTCATGTGGGTAATTTCACATGTACCCCTCGAGCCCTGGGGCCAGTGGTTCCTCGCGCCTGTGTGGCTAAGGCTCGAGCGGATTCCGCGTTCTGTACCTCTTTCTTTTCCTACTTCGTTAATATATGAGTTGTGAGTGTGCGCTTGTCTGTCGTCTACGTGTTTCTCTTCTCTGTCCTTGTCCTTGTGTGCGCAACTGTAACTATGTTCAATACCTACCAACTCGCCCAACTGTCTACTCAACCCCATGTTGCAATGAATTTTAAGCAGTGAGTGGAATTGTGCAAGCAAGGGATGACTGCAAATTGGGCTTTCTTCTTGGGAGCAGAGGGCTGGCATTTAAGCCCAAGAACAAACCTCTCCTAGATGGTGCGATGAAGGTCGGCAAGGAATCCGGCCTTAAGGAGCCTCTGATGCCGAGTTTTAAAACTGCTTTTTGAAATATAATTACAAGGTTTTGTAAAGGTGTTGAGAACAGCGACTTGATGGTACCTCACTTAACTGACTTCGAGTGAACACTAGAATAAGGAAGAATAGGCTTAACTGACCTTTGCTGGAATGCCCAGCACAGACCGGAGGTCCTTGCATGATGCCGCAGATCGAGGTACTGTAGCCCTTCATTCGAAGGTTCTTCCTTCGTGGAGGTGAGACCAGACAAGCAAGTGGAAAAGGCGCCTGTAATACTTTCGGGGGAGATTAGATTTGTTGCTAGTTGAAAGACGTGGTAGTCGTCTTTGTCTTAAATTTTTATTCTTTCTTCAATCTTGACAAGAAATTTATTTACGCTATTTACAAAAGAATCAGAGAGGCTTGCCGCGCCTGTTCGTCTCAATTATTTCTCATTCGTCTCTTCAGCCCGTCTCTCTTATGTACCTTCATCTTTGTATTTACCCTTTTGTCGTACCTACTGGCCTGCACAATTCTGAACAAACTCCCCGGAAAGATCACGTGCTCATTATTAAAGTTCCAAGTGATATAATAAATCGCGGGACACCGTGTCATCTACGGACACTCGTAAACCAATGATTGGTTTTACAAGGAACAATCTGCTTTCCCATTTTTCTTTATTTTTTCTGTCGGCTACAACCTGTGTATGAAATGACTGGCTTCATAATTCAAGGAATTAGTTTTGTGTCATTGCACCTGTGATTATGTCAGGGGTGTGACATCTGCGCCAATTGCGCCATTTTGATACAAACCCGAATTTCTGCGCCTAGTTGGCCAAAAACGCGAAATCAGTCAAAATTGCGCCACACTGCGCCAAAGTAACTCAAAAATAAAAAAAAACATTTGCGGCAATGCTAGATTTAGCGGGAAACGAGAGCTTGGTTGGTAACATTCAATCTTGTCGTAGTAAAGAACAGGGCACGGGTTCAGGGTGAAGCAAGCAACCACCAAATTCAAAGATTTCAGCTGTAGTACCCTTCTCTACCTATGATAGGTGGTCTTTTCCCGATTTTCCTACTATTTTTCGCTGTCATTTGTGACTGCATGCTACCGGTCTGCTGTCACGCGGTCTCGCTGTCTGGCCACGCGAGGTATGATGCACAGGCTATCAAGACGAGCAAGTATTTCTTTTGTTTTGAGAGTAAACTCTCTTAAAAGTGCTATTGAGTGCCTCCATTGTGTGATTATTCAGTCATGTCCATAATCTTCCCGTCAAAATGGACGGCGCCGTCGCCTTGAGTACTTTCGGATATCCCGCACGTCCTTTTAGTGCGTGAACAATCAAATGAATCGGTCACACACCCGTTCTTAGCGTGCATGCGCTGCTCATAGTTTTCTACCAATTCACTATTTACCTTGGGACTCACTTTTGTGGCGAGTTTTTTCCATCTGCACATGCCTTCTATGAGCGTCCGATCGATGTCTGGTTGTAAACCGTGCTTCCCTGTTCATGCTCTTGAATCACCGCTTCAAAAAGCTTTGCACTACGATTGTGCTTTGGCACCAGTTTGTATAAGCTTGAGGTACCTGGTGCCCACCTAACTTTGCAGCAAGCCTGTGTTTCTTGTCCTCATCTATGCGCATTGGACTCGGGTTTGCCTTTTCCATTTTTTTTTTTCTTTTATATTTTATCTCTGTGCGTATCGGTGCTGATGACTTATTGAAACCAGGGTGAAAAAAATAATGTATAAGAAGAAAAATCAGATTTATGTGATATAAATCAGATTTTTTATGATTTCAGTTGCTGATAAGCTGCTCTAACATTTTCTGATCCTACTCTGCTCCAAACTGTAGACGTTTCTGCTCCGAAGTTGCTCCAAGATGCTTAAACTGCTGCTCCAGAACGAGAATTTCGTGCTCCTAAGCTGCTCAAAAATTCAGATTTTTCTGCTCCAAAAATTGCTCCAAAACCTGTTTCACCTGTCTCACCCCTGTTATGTGTATACTGGGTCATTCCATGCCAAACCACACAACAAGGCAACTCACCACGTCACATCTTAAAAAAAAAAAAAAATCACAATTAGAATTCTTTTTAAATGCTTGCTTTGTTTCGTAGCCACCTTTTTTTTTACTTTAAAAAGAGTGCCTCTACTTTAGGACATTGCAACCTTCCTATAAAAAATTCAACATGCAAAACAAATATTGTAATAGTGACACAGGATTTCCGATACACTTCCTTTCAAGAATTTGAAATATCATAGTAACGTAATGTTTATTCCACTAGGTTTAGGCTTAACCAAGGTAACACGTAGTGTAGAAAAGTCATTCAATTATTTTGTAAACTTCTATTTTAAAAATTAGCCTGAAACTTTTTTTTTCAGTAAAAGAAGGTATTTTTAAGGCAAAGCATTACATCCCATTAATTTTTACTTGTACATAGTAGAAAAATACACAGTGCAAAAGGACGTAAAGGAAAGAGAAACACCAGATAGAACAGAGCGCTGACTCGTAGCTTCGCAACATTGGGCAAACAGGACGCTGCCTAAATGACAGGCTCCATGAACACGACTACTCCCTCAGAGCCACGGTGGGTGGGAATTTTTCACTTCACTGTAAAGGCCCGTTCACACTTTTGCGACCTCTTAAACCTGGGTTCCTTAAAACTTCTTACAAACAGAGGAGACACTGGCGCCATCTATTGGGTAGCAGTATAAACTCGGCGGTTCGACATATTTTTTTCTTTCTCTTGCGCATTATCCTTTCTTTTCTTGGCTCGAAAACTTTTGTCAATGTTATAAACGAGCCTTTCTATGAGTATAACGCACATTTGACCTCGGAAATCCCACAAAACCTTTGCTCTTGTGAAATGCAGTTCCAGAGTCACCGCATAGATGGCGCCACAATGCCAGTGTGTTCCGTCGTCCTAAAAAAATGTAAGAAGTTCTAACAGATCTCGTTTCTCTCGGTCGTACTTGGTCGCAAGAGTGTGAGACGGGCCTTAAAGAATGTCTATGTAAACAGTCTTTTGAAGCCACCACAGTTATGGGAAAACACCGGGACAAAACAACCAGAGAGGTGCTGGAAGCTTTTACATCCACAGTGGAGGAGCAAGTTGTATCAGCACACTATCTGTCTCGTTGTCCAAACAAAGTGTGAGAGTTCATTGAAACTGACTATGAAGGCCCAGCGCGTGCCATAACGACCACATATCGTGGCACAGGTTACACGTGCAATTTACGGTGACCAAAATATTTTTCTTTCTCCTTTTCGTCTATTAGAATATCTAGTTGCAAGTCAGCGCTCTGTTCTATCCGGTGTTTCCTCTTCCCTTTATGTCCTTTTGTGCTGTGTATTTTTCACTATGTACAACCAAAACCAACTAGCCTAGCTTTCTACTTTATTACAATTTTTACTTGAAGCGTTAAAACTACATGAATAACATTACTTTTTCCAAATTGGCATGGATTTAGCACTATAGATCAAAATATTAGCCCTCAGTCTAAAAAATTGATATATTGATGTCAAATGTAGCTCCCCTTATTTTAGAATAAAATATTAAAAAAACATTGGAATGTACTTTTTTTCTACCGTAAAATTCCGAGCAAGCGCCCCCCTGCACGCAAGTCAAAATTGCCTGCAAAGTGGGGGGCGCTATCCCGGAACGGCACCAAAATTCAAAATGGCGACGACAAAATTTTTCCGCCAGAAAAAGAAAAAAAGCGCAGTGCACACAGATTTAACATTTTATTTATCTCTGAGAACAGACTTTATTAGGCCAAAGATTTGTCACTGCTATGTTAATCACTTTCAAAACCATCAAAAGACTCCTCAGAGTCGGCCGCAAGAAAAAGTTCGCAGCATTCCGCGATGTTTCCCAACTGCATGCCGTTGGCTATTTTGACAGCTTCTTCAGAAAGAAGCCGGTTGCTAATGGCTCATTCTGCACTTCTTTCGCGCTCCAGGTATTAAAAGAGCGCGTCGTTCACGTATTCACTGAACACCGGCGCGTTGTTACTTAGCTTTCGTCGAACTTTGGCTTTCCCGTAGTTTGACTGTAGCAAATTGTCAAAATTCTTGTCCCATTCCCGTATCCGGTCGAGCTTGATGTGTCGAGACGTCTGGTGTACGTCTTTCCCGTTTTCACAATGCCATTGGACGACCTCGATTTCCTTTGCCACTGTGTAAGAATGCATAGCCGACCTGACACCCCCAAAACAAAGCGACAATGGCGCGTAGTGACCGGGCTGATCGGGCTGCAAAGTAGGATTGGATTGGATTGAATTCTTGGACTGAACTTCACAGGCCAGTGTTGCCTGGGCGCGGTCAGCGCGGTGCGTGATACGGGTGCGGAGCGGGGAGGGGGCGCTTGCCCGGAACGGCGCGGAAATGTGAAATTAGCGGTGAAGTTGGGGGGGCTCTTGCACGGGTGGGGGCGCTTGCTCGGAATTTTACGGTACATGTTGCAAAATAGACTTTTTCTGGACCATCTGACGTGATGTCCCTTGTTGGGACAGTGAGCAACTGTGGAGACGTCAGCTCGCGAGCACCTGTAACCAGCTGCTGTCCTTGTGAAAACACTGTTTGCTCGCATGCAAACCTGGGACAATACCAGCAACGATTAGTCGGTGTTCTTGCTTGCCAAGATCCAAACTCTTGACACCTGGTTCCCGATAATGTGACCACAAACTTCCCTTGTCGTTATCGGATGGTGGCTGCAAAGTTGCCAGCCTCAAAGCATTTGTAACCAATTTACCCTCAGAACACCCTCAACAAACTATTAAATCAGAAACATTAATTTTTATTTTCAGGAGATAGGGTTCCTACAGGTGTATGACCAATAATTGCAGCAAAGATAGGGCAGACCTTTTCAACAAGGCAGTAATGACTTGTTAGGGAGTCGAGCTTCGGTGAATAATGGCGCTATGGTTATAGATAAATGTTATCTCGCTCGCCGCCTCGTGCTCTTATGCTTGTGTCCCGATTTCTCCATCCTATTAAAAAGCACAACATACGGTCAATCCTACATAGAGCATCTGCCTTGGAACCACTGCAACCGGAGTTTGAATCAAAGCAAAGCATACAAGTTCTAGAGGTCCTTCTTATGACAGGCTACAGAACGCCACATTTGCGTCATCGTGCTGTTTCCATAATTGCGTTCACCATTTTCTAGCTTGCTCTCCAGCAAAGGAGACTCGCAAGTTACAAAGTGACTCGCTCGAGGTCGAAAGTTCTGCTTTCCCCACTACTTCAACCTATCACTTTAGTTGGTGCGTGCTCCCACGGTAGAAGCACTCGTTTAAGGGGGAATCACTTTGAGAAAGTGCTCAGTCTACCTCATGCTGCCTATAGGCTCACTCATGCTAAAACCTCTCATACGAGCACTTCGAAATACGATTGACTGCTCTTTCAGAGCTATGAAATGCATTATTACCTGCGTCTTTTTCGTTGCAAGCGCTCCTTGCCCGATAGGTTGCTGTTGCCATTGTGTATGTGCAAAATGGCATGTTTGCTCGAAGTTAACAGCTCTTTTTGAGTAAGATCCTGCTAACAGGCACAACTTTTTTGCACACGCTTGAGAACTGCCTTACAAGAAACATATTTCAGAAGGGTACAGCCTAGCAAACTATATATAATTAGAAACAAAATATGAGACACCCATTGACCAACGCTTGTCATCCCGACCATTTCACGACCCTTTGTGTTATGTGACGTCACGCAGTGGCTACGGATGTCGGCCATTGATTTTTGCGAAATTTGATGTGTAGTATCGTACCAACACTTACAACAGATTTTACAAATTCTAGAATACCCCATCATAAAAAATAAAAAAATCATAAACGTCTTCTCAAGCATAACCAGCAGAAAAACTTAGACCTCCAGTTTTCCCAGGACAGTCCCTTTAAGAAAGTAAGGCTCTCGTATGCAGGTTATGTTTTGTTCAATTTGCTCCTGGTTTATATTAAGCTGTTCACGTATGAACGAATGGTTAGTATTTATCTGAAAAATGTTCACTGCATTAGTAATTTTTCCCTAATAAAGCTTTTTGCAGTGATGGAACTGGTGCACCATTTGCGCCAATCTGCGCCAGAACGAATAGCCTGCTACATGCTGCTACAAAGGCTGCATTTGTGCACAATTTGCACCAAAAGCGAGCTGTTCTTGAAAAGGGAACTGAAAGTGTCTGGCACGTAGCATTGTTGGCGATGCTACTAAAAATAAGAAAAGTACAGTTTCTTTAGGTTTCTTTTTATGTTTAAGCACTATGTGCGAAGAGTAGGGTTGTGCGAATATTCGAATAGTAGTTTCAAATTATATGCTATTTGATATGCACTTCAAAATCAGCTGTGATGTTCATACTTTTCGAAGTGTTTATCGCAGTGGGTTAGCCTCCTTGAGTGCGCTTCCCTCAAGCACCGGTGCACTGCGGTGAAGCAGTTGTGTGGAGCTAACTTTGCGAGATTGCGGTATTAGCTCTGCATCGCATGCTTAGGCGGAGAACACACGTTTAAGACGGTATGGTGCATGCACATGCCTGGTGTATTAAAAAAAAAAGGAAACATTGTGATTGTTGATATTTACATTGCTTTAAAATCTTCAAAATTTAACTGTGGCTATTATGCAAGGGTATATGTTAGGCGGCGATGTCCTAACAACCTGTGTTCATTATTTGTGCTTGTTTTTTTTTTCTTTTTAATTCAGAATCTAAGAAAATATGTGCATATAGCAAGACTATTTATAAATCCCCTCAATAAGGTATGGTTGGGCTTTTTATAATTTTACTTTTATGTCAAATCTGTCGTTTACTTGCCATCTCAATAATGTAGGTATTGGATTTTCTGAGGCCACAGTCTATAAATAAGTATAGCTAGGTTAAATTTAACAGAGCTCATAAGTGGGCAATTAGAAGCTTGGGAACAACCTTTGCGGGTTCAGCTGAATTTTCGTTTAAGTGTGGTGTAACTAATGAAAGGCATGGAGAAAGGCGCAGCAGCTATTCAATATTCAACTGAAAAATATTCGGCCAAAACCACTGTACACTTTGAATTTGCTTCCAACCTCGAAATCTATTATTTGCACATGCCTAACTACCACAAAGCAGAGAGCAACATGGGACGCATTCAACATGAATGTGTCAGTTTGATGCTGAACTCGTGACAACTACGTCACCGGGACCCAAACCCTACAAAGTAGCCAAAAACATCTTTTTACATCAAACACAGATTAAAGACACCATCAGTACTCCTAATAGGTTAATTGAGACGTCTGCAAAATTAGCTCTATATGAATGTTTAATAAATAAATAAATGCCTGTAGTGTCGATGCCCCCACCTGCCGAATCTTTGCCAAATATTGCTTCAAAAAGTTTGGCATGTTCCAAATTTTAGGCGAATCCGAGCTTTGGCTAATTCGGCCCGTCCCTAATAGTTACCTACCGTAGAATACTGCTCATCCGCCCATTCCACATTAAGCGCCCATTCCCAAATTTGTAAAATCTGAGAAACTACGCACAGTACATTTACATGTAAAATTGATGACCGGACAAGCGCCCATCCCCCATTTTTTGCGAATATCTTCAAAGCTTGAGTGGGCGCTTGCCTGGTATATTCACCGGTAGTTGCCGTTTTCTCCGTTTGTGGGGCTCGGCAGAAATTAGTTAAGGGGATAATCGTCACAGTATGTCAGCTAATTAACCAAAGTTTCTTTAAGTCTAGATTAGAGGAGAGTCATTACAGAAAGCTAACAAATTCAAACAATGCCTGAAAATAAAAGATTCAGGGCTAAAAAATGCACTTACTTGGTCTTTGTGTTTGAAAGCAGAGTACATTTCCATGATAACCAACACTGAAGGACCATCGGTGCACACGTGCGTCCTCTGGGACTTAGAAGTTCTGTCCATCGCGTCCTTGACCTTGTCCATGTCTGGAAGAGGCTTCTTCATCTCTTTCTTCATCCAGTCCATGTAGCCACAAATGCTCTGGTCATCCTCGAAGTTGTCGTCTACATCAAGTGGCTCCTGAAATGGCCGAAAAAAATCTTTTGAGAGCTGAATACAATCTTCTGAAGGCTTTGTGACGACATAAAAAACAGCAGAGCCAGTCATGAGGATGAAGACAACGGCATCACGATGCTAGAAAAGTCATAGCTTCTGAAGTTTAAAGTCAAAGTTTATTTCAGTTAAGGTCAAAGTTTATTTCAGTTTTGGTTCATACGTTTTGCAATAGCAAGTTATAGAACGGGACCACTGAAAACCTTTGCACATTTGTGGGCATATAGATGTGGAGTTTATCACTATATTTTGTAAAAATAATATGGACCACAAAATCTGGCACACATGCGAATATAAAAATAGTATGGCAGGAAAACATGCAATGAAGCCATGAAAAGGTTAAAAAAACGTGTTATATATCACACGTGAGAGCAGAAAGAATGCTTTCTTCTGAAACCGGCTATAGATTCACTTGCTCAATAGCAGAAAAAAAGCAGCGAGAAAATGGCATTCACAATTGGTGGAAAAGATACAAGAAATGTGAACTTGAGTGTGACACACCCTGCGCCTTTGGTGAAGACGGCTAGACTGTTGGGTGAATAAATACACACATAGCACATAATATCACAATGCCTACAACTCTAACATAGGCCATGAAATCCTATTCCCTTGGACTAGACGTACTAAACGATGGAAACTGGAGTTGTAAATGTACAAGATAAACAGCTAAATGTATATAAAAACAAAAGGACGAAGGTGTACTGCAGAACCTCGCACCAAGGCAGCCAACGGACTAGGTGTGACAATGGTATGGACTCAGTCCAGATGACATTGAAAAAAATGAAGCGACACCAAAGCTAGAAACATGTAAATAAACAACTCCATAAGAAATTTTAAAGAAACCGACACAAATTGTTTTCTCAAAATTGAAAGAATACAATGCAAAGCTAAGCTGTTTTACTGTATAAAGAGAACAGGCACGTCTCAAAAGAAGATGCTGCATTGAAAAAAACTGTGCAATGTTTACACCCATGCTGCAAAATGGCATGGATCAAGGTTAATGTTGTGTTTTAAGAACTGTTTTGCACTGTAAATATTGCACGATGTTTGTTTTTTATAAAAATTCATTCTGAAACAATGCCTGTTTTTTATCAAGGCGGTAAAAATATTTTCCTGTCAGTGTTCCTTTATGGAAAGTAATCATCTGAACATTGATGATACGAATCTGTCATAGCCTGTCGACCGGCAGCGTTTTCAAACACCGAGGTTCATCCGCTCGAAATTAATTAGATGGCATAGACGACGAGGCTACCGCAACTAACACCCTACTTAAATAACGTTCAGCAGACAAGTAGTCATATGCTCAGAACAGTCTACTTCTTAAAGGGAACAGGTGGATGTGTGACCGACGCTCCGCGCAGTCGTGGACTGTCAGCGGCATCTTCTCCTGCACAGCTCTTTTGCTAGGCAAACATCGAAAAACATTTTGCTGTGGCCATACCAAAGTTTTTTGGCGTGTTCCAAGCGAAAGGGCCAGCAGTAGCAGACGACAAGCAGCATGCATTGCCTCTGGCATCCATTTAATCTGCGCTGGGAATCCCGTGAGTGCCAGCTACATATATGCGTGTTACTGCACTGTAAATTTTCACTTTGTAAAAACAAACAGACAAACAAACGAAACTGAGATTGTTTTTTTTAAATCTTCTCTAGGTCAGAGAGCATTCTAGTACACATAACACCCTAACCCTAAGTGGCTCAAACCAAGAAGGTACTTAAGCACAGTGAATGTGCGATGGAACTTCTGTTCGCACTTGAAGTTAAAAATAAAGTAAAGACAAAACGCAACTAAAACTGCCTCAGCAGGGAAGTCCGTCATGGACCTTTCATGGTATCGAGCTGAACAATCTTGCCTCTTCTGTTGGCTTGGCCAGGTTGGTGGCGACGGACAGGGAGTTCACAGGGATCACAAGCCTGAAACCAAATACACCAAGAGGGAAGCGTGTAAAAATTGTATAATGGGACACTGGTTTGTCATGACTGTGGGGACTTGAAAATAACATATTGGGAACCAGCTGAGGGACTACGTGCTGTTTGTGATGTGATTGTATGAAGGACTCGGACATTTATATTTGGAACTTCGAGGTAACGTGACGTTGGACCCAAAACAGTTAATAAACCTTTGTTAAATTCTAAAAAAGCGGGTGTTTTTTTTAAGCTTATCATATTTGTTCTAAAAAAGCAATGAAAGCTACTCTTATATAGTTTTGTGCAGATGAGTTATATACCCAGCGGGCATAGTATAGCCCTTTCCTGCCCGGCAAAAGACTTGACCACAAATATGAAAATTTTTGTGGAATTTTAGAGCATTGAGCCCTCTTTCTATCACTTTCAAAACAAACCCACACAAATGTGTGGGTCGGGCTTTTATTGGTATGAATCTCACCAACTGTAAACAAATAGGTGCAAAAGAAAACACTGCTTCACGTACACATTTGCCTCACACAGAGAAGTATGAAAGAACTTGAAGCAATTCCTCTTGCTTGTGTGTGCAAACGCAAACGTTGCATTTTTCGCATCGTGCCTCTGTCCGTAGAGTTGCATCCCGACAGCCTGCATATTCGGGGGTCTTCGGGTGTCCACGTTTGACTAGTGGCAAAACGAAACTAGACGCTTATCTTCACCGGGAAGCTTTGCCACCTTGTAAGGCTGTTAAATCTGGCCATTCGAGAGGTTGTCCTCTTCCGCAGCTTCGCTTCTTTTTTCTTTGGGTGTTGAACAGAGAGCTTGCACGACTGCCCGGCAGAGGTGTACTTGAATCAGCAATACCTAAAATATTTTTTTATATAAAAAAAGGAAAAGTTTGTGTCAGTATTTCTAGAATTTCACTTTCTATGTAGTATTTAAAAAAAAAGTGGTACAGTAGACTCCCTTTAAGACGAACACGAAGGGACCTTGAAAATTTGTTCGACTTATCAGATGTTCGCCTTAACAGAAGTGCCCTAATTATCATGCTGGGCATGTCTACATTGCTGTTGACCAATAAACACAGAATGAAAAAGCCTGCAATGAAGAGATACTTAAAAGGGACATTTATTTGGCTCCATGCCAAAGAAGAAAAAATAATGTTTGACACACCACTGGTGGGGAACCGATCCATTCGGTAATTTTTGACTGCCGCCTCCTCTGTGCAAATCGGTGTCCAGCAATAAAAACGACATGTGGCCCATGTTCCTGGGACACATCTCATTAATGAACCTTAATCACAGTCATCACGTCCATCAGACTCCTTGTCCGACGAGTAAAGCTATACGCACTCCGGAGTGCATTTCGGACGAGATGGCTATACGCACTCCGCCGAGAACTCATGCCCGTCGGGCCCCCCTTTTCGAACGGCGCGTGTATCACTGGGGAGCGTGTTAACCCAGCCCCCGCCTGCGTTCACGCCGCTTCGCGGCGACAGTATTGGCTGCTAATTACAAAACGTAACCAGTACACGCCGCTTCGCGGCGTCCGGCCGGCAACCCAAGCCCCGCTGTCCTCGATCGCACCCCGGAAAGGAAGTCCTATTTAATTCTGCGAAGTTTCGTCGACAAAATTATCGCAAAAAGAAATGTCGTAAACATCGCAATAATCCTCGACAAAAAAAAAATAAAAAAAAAAGTACGGCCCGCCGGGGATCAAACCAGCGTCCCCTTGCTTAGCATAGCGGACGCCTTAGCCGCTATGCAAAGCCATCGCTGAAAAACCTCGCTGTGACCATTCGTTTTATGCGAGTTTAGCGGAGTGCGTATAGCCATCTCGTCCGAAATGCACTCCGGAGTGCGTATAGATTTTACCTCCTCCCAAAGGCAGTAGTCTTCACTGTCGTCGAGCGCATTTGAAATCCCGCACTCCCGACGCCTCCTCCCAGAGGCAGTAGTCTTCACTATAGGCATATACAGTGGCGCTAGTCTTCACTGTCATCGAGCGCATTTGAAATCCCGCACTTCTTGAAAGAGCGAGCGAAAGCGTGCGCCGACGCAGTGAAAACCGAGTCGCGGCGCATTACGCGAGTAACCCAATGTCGGCTCGCCAAAGTTCTCATGCAGCAGCTCGATATTTATGGCGAGGTGCCGTTCACGCTGCTCTTTTACAAAGTTACGGCGAGGTGCCGTTCACGGTGCTCTTCTACAAAGTCGCTGAGACTTGCCTCAACGTCAGCGAACGCGCCATTCTTTGGGCTCCTAAAGCTTCTTCTCGTTCCGTTGCACGCGAACAGAGCTTGCTTGTGTCGTCTCCATCCGCGAATGCTGCCCTTATTTACGGCGAATTGTCGACAGGCAGCACTGTTTCCGATGTCTTCCGCAACCAAAAAACTTTTCTTCTGTAGGCGACCGACGATTGTTTTCGCGCCGACGCCATTGCCGAGCCCGATTGTGTACAAAAGGTGGCGCCTCGGACATTTTGAGTTTAATGATGATGATAGCTGTTTTGAGCGCCATACTGCTTAGAAACCGAAACTACGTCAAACAGCGTTAGATCGCGCCTCATCGAAGCTGAAAATTAGAAAAAAACTCGTATTATATGCGGTTTTTTACGGTACATCTGACATACACCTCGGCCGGCGCAATGCGCGGCGTCGCCGTCGGTGCAGTGCCATCGCGAAGGGGAGCTGTGAAAGTTCGGGTTATCCAAAATGCGCGCGCAAGCGGTTCGTGTTAAACGATTTTTTTTGCATTGCGTCTATGGGAAACCAACCAAATGTTCTTACTTTGTTCGGCATATCCGAGAATTCCGCTTAAGCGAGTTCGCCTTAACGGGAGTCTACTGTAGTACTTACGTTGTAGGTAACAAGATTTGCACACTCTGTGCACCCTTAACTGTGTAATATTTTATTGTTATTTGACCACTACAAGAGGAAAAAAATTGTGTGCACAAACTCTGGAAACATGCAAAAACACCCGTCAGAGAAAAACACATTTCAAAGCTTATTTTTATGCTAGATATCAGAAACTTCAGGATGTCATAGTCCCAAATGTTTATCTCTGGACCCCTGGACTAGAATTCTCCCGCAACATAGGTAGAGCACTCACATTCTTCGCGGTTGGAGTCCATCGCACGGGCACACTTCTGACGGCGCCGATGGGGCCTGGCCGCAGCGGTCAGCTTCGCAGACATGCTGGTTATCCTCTTCTGGTCAGCTGCACTGCTGAGACGGACCAACTGCTTGGAAGGAGTACTCCCAGCCCTTCTAGAACTTGCTCGAAGCTGGAGTGGCCCCGATTGAACCATAGCACAGCAATGGCAGTGGCAGTCGCCACTGCATTCCGTGCAGCAAAGCAGGTCTTGGGGTACAACATCCAAATGTTGCTGTTCAAGGACTCAGCAGCATTCTGTGTCTTCCCTTGCAGACAGCGAGCAAGGAGTTGATGTCTGTCAACTGTTGGTAGATGGGAAGCACAGCCTTTCCTTGTGCTTTGGTGAGGAGGTGTGTGTGGGCCGGTGCCGGAGCTTGCAGAGCTATTGCCCTCTTATGCTTGCACCAGGACTCCTCCCCGTCAGGGCAGATCTTCTGGCTGCTGGCTCCGTCAGTCGAGCACGAGTGAAAATATGATGCCCAGATTGCACAGTACATCCCTCGCACACTTCCTCGGTTGCTGGCGATGGCAGTTTGGTAGTACCGCTGCAGCTGTTGAATGGTCTTGTCGCTAAGCTTCTCCCCACGTGGTAGAGGCGTCTTTAGCTTCCTCAGTGCTGTTCCAAGACGCTTGGCAACATGGTTTGTACAGTTCTCCTTCGTCGCCGCGGTGGGCACATGCACCTCTGCATTTGACACGGCCGCATACGCCTTGCTGTCTCCGCTCGCCGAGGAATGTTGTAAACTGCAACTCCGTGTTGTATGTCTGTGTCCTACGCCAGATGCGTAAAGCTGCTTTGGTTTCATAGCATGTGACGAGCAGTCTACGTTCTTTTTGCACACAGGAGAATGAAATGCCGGCCACACTTCTTCCCGTTTCTGCCACATTCCATCAAACATTACGGCGATGTCGCTCTGACCTGCTTCAGACGCAGTTGCTCGCCTTGCTTCTGCAAGGTTGTCGGAAACGGCTTCAGTGGCAGTGGCGGGGACTTTTTCGAGATGTTGTGTAACGTTTTTGATGAAACGGTTTCGGAAGACCAAGGATGCCACAAACTCTAACCAGCTGGTTGTGACCGACACCAATCGCGTGCGCTGCGAGCATTGCTTTCACATTGAGCACATAAAGCTGCTGCGGGTGCTTCCACTGCTTTGTTCGAGCCGCGCATTTCGCGCCGGCGGCGGTCGCATGATGTGCGTGTACGCAGCCGTAAGAACTCGGAGAAGCACGCGTACGCCTGTGCACTTGAGCTCCAGCAAAGATGCAAGACCCTTGCATTTGTTGTCAACTTCCACGACGGCAAGTTTGCACTTGCCACATGTCTCGCAGCGCCGCTGCCGCCACAAGTCGTGGCAGGGTTTCACTTTTGCAGGTAATGGCGCTTCCGCCGCTTCCTTTCTCAACGGTTTCATTATCACAAATGTCATCAGCTTCTTTTCCGAAGCACTCACGAAGTCCAACATGTCGCTGATGAACTTTGAAGCGCTCCGTTGCTCGGCGCTTGCGGTGCTCAAGAGCTCGAGGTGCACATCGCGATTCTGCTGGCTCCACGTGGTGAGTCACTCACATTCGTCGCACCTTTTCGCGTTTGCTTGCGCCTTCCCTTGAACGGGCGCAATGACCGGCTCTTCTGGAGTCAAAAGTTGCGTTCTCTTCGCCATTCATTGTGAAAAACTCTCCATAGGTGAACAGAAACCGTAGTTCTCGCTTTCAGACAGTGTGCAACGCGATACGATCGGAAAAGATGCGCTAGCTTCATTGCATGGTTTGTCAGGGCGTTAGCCAATAGCAGTGCCGCATTTACGTCATGTGGTTCCTGGGGCCTCATCGGGACGCGGAAAAATGTTTTTTTAATTATTATTTCTACTGCAAGTCACGAAACTATGGAAGGAGTCAACGGAAAAAGAAAGCTTATTCCTCCTGGTCGGGGCGACGGCAACAATGGATGACACGAACGTTAGGAGGGATGCGAGCTCGAAAATGACGAACTTCTCCATTTTTGTGAGTCGTGGGAAGGCGTTCAGGTTCTTTTTTTTTTTTGTAACTTTTAGGCTGAATTTTGTAACAATTCTTTTTTTTATGAAACACTGGACACCCTTAAGGGAGAGATACAGATTGCAAAAACATTAAAAAACAAAAATCTGAAATTTGAGCCAAAACGTCAATTTCTTGACCCGCGTCTCCCCTGTAAAATTAACTGTCTTTTAAGCTGCTTATAACCGACATCGCTGCTGCGCAGCCCGTCGTTAAGCAGTCACAAGCGCGCCTTTAAAACCAGTTGCATCGCAGTCAGTCATAGTCGATTACAAGTGCGACAACTAGCCTTTAGGATGCAGTGTCGTCGGTGTCGATAGCTAGTTTTAGGATAGTGGGTCCCAAAGCTTTGGCAGCCCCAAGCAGCTCTGGGCACCCCAGAACACTCAGGGCATGACATTGCATACCTAACTCTTCCGAATTTTTTGTAAAATGTACGAATTGGGACTAATTTTGCGATTTCACAAATCTTGCCTCTAAATTTTACAAAGAAACAAATATATAAAAATTGTTTTTACTTTTCTTTTTGTAAAATTGTTGTTGGCGGTATTTTGCACCGCCACAAGAGGGCGATAGGCCGTCGTGGTTTTTACTATCCATCTATCCGGTGGCCATGGATCCAAAACCAATTCAAAGCCCAAAGTCTTTGTTCGTGTGTTCAGCGAGCGCACGTTGGTTCGGCATGTTCAGACGTGTTTGGGCCTCTCTGTTTAGGCCAGTTTCGAGGCGAGCAATGCTGTGTGTGTCTGTTGCACGTGTAATCGTAGCATTCCCCTGGTCGCAGTGGCTTCGCGGCGCAATGGCAAACTCCAAACCTCAAAAGAAGTACTTTCAGGTGCTCCTTCGTGCCGACCAAAAAGGGAGAGAAGTTCGGATTCTTTAGCACGTGCATGTGTGATGTAAGCTGCACATCGCTTTGCGTAACCCCCCCGCCAGCACGCTGTCACGGTCCGCGGGAGTTTTACGAATTCGGAAGTCCACAGGTTGGCAGGTATGACATTGCAATGGGCATGCGCACTAGGACGCCCCAGCTGTTTGGGGCACCCAAAGCCATGGGGGCTCCCTATTCTAAAACTCGCTAATCTGAGTCCCCATATTCTTCCTTGCGCTGGAATTCTTTACTCTGCATCTTCCTTGCCACGTCGACTACTTGCTAAACTTGGCGTCAGTTAAGGCGACAAAAATCGATTCATTCTGCGTGAATGCCACAAAATGGATGCCAAAGCCCGATTCACATGAGATTCCGCTTGCCATTTTCACTTGCGACGACGAACGGGCTGTGCAGGAAGCGTGGACGGACACTGTGGCGCTAGACGTCGGAACTGAAAATTTCATGCAGAATAGGACCGTGGTGAGATGAGGTGTAACCAAGTCACTGATATCCACCATTTACACCGAGCCGATTTACACCGGACGCCCTCAGTTCTACAAGTCCTATAATTACTTGTAGGACCTGCCTAGGAGAGGCCTTGGAAACTTCAGTGTAATGTCCCCGAAGTTGTGGTGATTTGTGCACCTGCCACTGTGACCTATGTATTGGCTCCCACAGCTGAAAGGAACGCAGTGGTGGAGCTGCTATGCCATTTGTGCCAAACTGTGCCAGAACCAAAAACCTGCTACATGCTGCTCCAAAGGGTGCATTTGTGCACAATTTGCGCCATGTCTGCGCTAAAAGGGAGCTGTTCTCAAAGAAATTACACTCATCTTTCCGAGGGGAACCATGGGGTGATGCGGAGCATCATGTTGGTTCCGAGGGAAAGAGTCATTTGCGTGCTGACGTCGAGAGATGGCGCCACCGACTGCCCTAGCGTTACCCCCTACGCGAGCCTTCGTCGCGGCTCGCGGCAGAGAAACTTGAAACGCTCGCCGCTCGCCGTTTATTTTTTCTTCACACTTGAAGGGAGAGGAGACTAGAGGAGGAGAGTTGCGGTGCGCGCGCGGTGGGAGTAGAACCGAACGCACGCGCAGTGCACGCAGCTGGTAGAGAAAGAGGCGGAGAGAGTAACGCGCAGCTGTTGGAGAGAGGGAAGGAGGAGAGTTGCGCGTGCGTAGTTTGAGTGCGGACTACAAGGCCGCGGGACATAGACCCGAGCAAGAGATGCTCCGCATCTAAAAGAAATCCGAAAGTGTCTGGCACATGGCATTCTTGGCGATGCCACTAAAAATTAAGGAAGTGCAGTTTTTTTTTTTCGGATGCCTAAGTACTTTGTGCATAACGTAGGGTTGCTTGAATATTCAAATTCCAGATAGTAGTTTCCAAATAATATGCTATTTGATATCCTCTTCCAAATTATCTGCGATATTCATACTTTTCTAAAAAATTGCGGCGGGTTAGCCCCCTTGAGTGCGCTTCTCCTCAAACACTGGTGCACTGTGGAGAAGCAACACCCACGGAGCTGACACCGCAATCTGCTGTTTCCATAATTGCGTTCCGCCAGTTTTTGGTTTGGAGACTTGCAAGCCACGAAGTCACTCACTCGAGGTCGAAAGTTCTGCTTTCCCCACTATTTCTTGAACCTATCATTTTAGTTGGAGCGTTCTACGGCTGAAACGCTCGTTCAAGGGAATTGCTTTGAGCAAAATGCTCATTCTACCTCATGCTGCCTATAGGCTCACTCATGCTTAAACTTTTCAAACAAGCACTTGAAAACACTGATTGACTGTCTCCTTCAAAGCTACGAAAAGCATTCTTACTCTGCATCCTTTTCCTTGCAAGTGCTCTTTCTTCGATCGGTGGCTGTTTCCATTGTGTATTCGCGAAACGGCATGCTTGCTCGAGCTAACTGCTGTTTCAAGTATTATCCTGCTAAAAGGCACAACATTTTTTGCACACGCTTGGGAGCTGCATTACAAGAAACATATTTCAGGAAGGGTACAGCCTAACAGACTATATAATTAGAGACAAACTATGAGACACCCATCGGCAAACGCTTGTCATCCCGACCATCCGATGACCCTTGCGTTCTGTGATGTCGCGCAGCAGCTGCGGATGTCAGCCATTGATATTTGCAAAATTTGATGAGTAATATCATACCAATGCTTACAACAGATTTTACGAATTCTGGGATACCCTATCCTAAAAGAAAATCATAGATGTTTATATCTAGGCTTTCTCAAAGCGTAACACAGCACAAAAACTTAAGAACTCTGGTTTTTCCTGGACAGTCCCTTTAGTGAGGCCTCGTATGTTGGTTATGTTTTTAATTTGCTGCTGGTTTGCTGCTGCAGCTATCCTACATCTGCGAACGAATGGTTAGTAGTGACTTGAAAAAGTGTTTACTGCAATTAATATTTTTTCCTAATAAAGCTTTTTGCTTTTGAAGTAAAAAAGAGGGAAAGAATAGAAATATAGACAAAATTAATGTTCCTTACCCAGTTGGCTGTACTTGTAAAAAAAAGTGATAAAAGAAGTAATATAAAGTAAACTAATTTTAAGTTGTGAACCTATCCCCTGTTTTGGGATCGGACATAATGCCTGGTCCCCACTAGCTGATTTTTCGTCTTAGCTCTTGTATTTCCATTTTGTATATTTCACAGTTTTGGATTGTAAATTTATGATCAGTGTTGTAGTTGGTTGCTTTTTTGTGGTTTGGCTCGATACATGCTGCGCATCGCACGTCAGTGTTTTTGCACCGCTCGTCCTTGTGCTTTCCTGTACACTGTGCATTTTGGACTGTTTTCACGGTACCTTGGTGAGTGACCGTAGGTCGAAGCAGTTTTGGCATCCAATGACATGCAAGTTTTCTCTAATTTGTTAGACTGTCCATCTAATGTTTAGCTTGTTTTTGTTCTGGAGCAGTTTAAATATATCTGGCGATGTAAGTTTTCAACCCATTTCGCTGCTTGAACGTTTGTATTGTTTTTACTTCATGAGTGTCTTCGTCTACATGGTTATGCCTTAAGATTGTGTCTTTCACCTTCTCCTCCTCTAAGAGATTGGAAACAACCTGGCTGATCAATATTTGGGGGTTCCTTTTCATGCGTGTCTTGACTTTGAAGTCCTTTTTAGTTCCTCATCTTTTTTTAGTTGATTTTCAGTTTTTTTTTGTTTCCTGTTTGTCGGTGATGATTATTATAGTGCCTCCTCTGTCTGGTTTCCTTTGTGTCAGTTAATTTGTAGACGCTGGATTCTCCGCACACGTGATGCTCGCTTTGCATACCCGGCCGCTCTGGCTTCTTCTGATTCAAAATGCAAACATTTTTCAGTAATTGAATTTAAAGGATGAGAGCTGTGGGTTTCCCCTTTGGGGGTACGACGTTGAACACGCTAGGTTCCTTGGCTCCGTATAACGACGTGCTTATTGACGTGAAACGCCAGCACGTTTGCCCGAAGGCTAACAAAGTCAGAGAAAACGGCGCTGCCTCTATTGACAGTATCACCACTCGGAGTTCGTGCTGCCTCCTATTGGCAGGATCACGGATAGGGGGAGGGTCGTGACAAGAAAGCAGGGCTCCATCGAGCAGAGCCTCTTGGTAGCGAGACGCCTGCCGTTCTTTAGGGCTGGCTTATATAGCATGTGGGGATGGGTGCACCCGGGCGAACCCCAGATCCACAGCCATGCGGGCCACGGCCCGGGCGACGGCATCGCTCAGCGAAGCCACGGCCATGCAGGCGCCACGTGATTCAAGGAGCGGAGGTGCCCACGATGCAAGAAGAGGCCCCTGTAGCCATGGAGGAACCGCTAGGGCTACATTTGGGCGGAAAATGAGCGTTCGGTGATTCATAGTTTATTTTTGCAGTAAACAGAACTCTGTATATTTTTTTGAGTGACACCCTCTCCTTCAGTAGGAGCCTGTCAGGCATTCAGCAGAAATTGACCCATCGTGATCACATCCCGACACTCGTCGTTTACTGCAATACTGCCGCATGCGAATGGCCAAGTCAGCAGCGTGCTGAATTCCCATGCCACTGGCTGGGGTCTGATCCCCACCAGCGCTTGTCCTCTCTTTCTTTTGTTTGCATGACTGGAATGTTCCAGACGACTCGGAAATCTTTTTGTTTGTTCGAGCTTGAAACTTCTAGGTACCCACGTGCTTACAAAAAGAGCTTCGCATGGCTGCTTGGGTCAGTCGTCTCTTCCGGTGCCGTCATAATATGTACGGTCTATATTGATTTGTTCCTCGGCACATGTTTGCCGCATTAAACATTCATTATAAGTTGTATTAATCAAGTTTATGTTTTTATTCGTGCAAATACCGGCAGTCGTGCCAATACCAGCAGATGCGCACCACCCGACTCCGGGATTTCGACTCTCAGAGTCTGTCGATCACCTTTCGACAAAATGGATCATTCTGCTCAGCTTTCAGTAGCTTTACTTTGCCGAACACGATCCCCACCGCGCTCACTGCGTCTACGTGGTTCACATCCTTCTCCTTTCGTGCACGGATGTGCTGTCGTAAGTGCTGCAGCAGGAGCGGCTTTCATGAAAATACTCAAATTGTGTAAGCTTCAATGAAGTGAAGGAAATCTGCCGACATAGCTGTTAAAGAAATATTAAAGCATGAAATGCTTCTTAATGAAACCGGTCACAATATGTCGATCAATTAACCAATGTTTCTTTAAGTTTAGTTTAAAAGAGAGTCATTACAGAAAGCTAACCAAATTCAAATGATGCCTGGAAAATAAAAGATCCAGGGTTTAAGAAGTCTACTTGGTCGTTGTGATTTAGAGCAGGGTACATTTCCATGATAGCCGACATTGAAGGAGCATTGTGCACACATGCTTTCTCCGAAACTTAAAAGTTCTGTCCATCGCATCCTTGACCTTGCCCATGTCTGGAAGAGGCTTCATCATCTTTCTTCATCCAGTCCCTGTGGCTGCAAATGCTGTGGTCATCCTCGAAGTTGTCATCTGCATCAAGTGGCCTGAAATGGGGGACAAAAATCATATGAGAGCTGAATACAATCTTTTGAAGGCTTCGTGACGGCATAAAACAGACATGCAGAGCCAATCATGAGGATGAAGACAACTGCATCACCATGCTAGAAAAATCATGGTTTCTGAAATGCAAGAAGTCAAACTTTATTTCAGTCATGGTTCATATGCTTCGGCAATAATAAAGGTATAGAATGGGAGTACTGAAAACCTTTGCACATTTGTGGGCTATAGATGTGGAGTTTATCAGAATATCTGGTAAATGAAAATTGCCAAATCTGACACATATGAGAATATAAAAGAAGTATGGCAGGAAAGGTAGACATAAGCCATCGAAAAAGTAAAGAACATGTTATTTATCACGCGTGAGAGCAGAAGGAATGCTGTATTCTAAAACTGGCTAGATTCGCTTGCTCAATACAGAAAAAGCAGCAGAAAATGGCATTCACAACTGGTGGAAAAGATACAAGAAATGTGAACTTGAGTGTGACATACAGTGAAACCCGTTTAAGAGCGAGACCCATCGTCCAGCGAATTATTGTCGATATCGAACTCACGGAAAATTTAAATAAAAATGCATGTAAAACGTACCTTTTATAACGAACAACATATTGGCTATATCGAACTTTTCCCCCCGGGAAGGCTTCCCAAAACGCGCAAACAATCGTCTTCTAGCCTGTCCTCTCCCCCCACCCCCCCCCAACCAAGAAAAAAAAAGTAGGAAAGAAAGAAAATTTTAAAAGCTCAAGTTGCCAAGAAAACTGAGCGAAGAAAAGATTCAGAAGAGGAGAAAGCTAAAAAATACACTCTGCACCCGCGCACAGAAAAACAAATTCTCATCCCAAAACGGTTGCCCATGAAGAGAAGCGATTCAGAAGGGGAGATAAGCTAAACAAAACACCTCTACACGCATGCAAAAAAAGAAAAAAATCTTTTTAGCACGTTGTTACAAGGCGGAAGCGAAGAGATGAGAAAGAAAGAGAAGCTCTCGCCTTACAACGAACGCATCGTGGAAGTTCGTTGTAAATGTTTTTTTGCTATATCGAATTACTTGCTATATCGAACTGATCGTAGCGTTTCCTGCTGTTCGTTATAAATGGGTTTGACTGTACCACTGCCTTTGGTGAAGATGGCTGGAACTGCTATGTAAATAGGGTACACAGAGCAGCACCATATCTCAACCCACAACTCTAACGTGTACCATAACTCGAAATGTTGCCTCCCAGAGGTGTACCCTCTGGAAGGCAACTTGTTAAACTATGACTGCTCCTTTGCGGCAAAGTTTACCTTCTAACAACATATTCTAACTAGGGGCTCTAGTGTTTGCTGCTCTCGAAGGGATAGCAAGCGAAGGCTTTGCTCTCTTTTCGACTGGAGGTTATAAAAGTCACTTTCGCTCCCTTTTGGTACCTTTTTCTAAGTGTGTAGTGACTATATAAGGGGGAGCGGGTATTTACCCCGCCACACTTCCCCCTAGAGCCTGGTCGGAGATGGGTCGGCAGAATGCGTGGCTGCATGTCCAAACAGTTTCAAAGCCCAAAGAAATGTTCCCTTAGTTACTTACACTTTTCTTTAACCCTCTATGGAGAGTAATATATTTTGTAACTGACTAAAAAAATTATACCTTGCTGGTTAAGCATTGGTTAGTCCATCAGTTTACCACTGAAAAAATTGCTCAATGTGTTTCACAAATTATCACAAAATAAACATGTTACCGTTTGGTAATGTGGGTCTATAGCACGTCATACTTATGCGGCATGAAAAGTGTAGAAGCAGTTCTGTTCTTTGGCTTTGAAGCAGAGAGGTAAGAGTTTGCATTTTCTGCACATGACTCGTGACTCTCCGGGACAGTCGGGCATCTTGCATCGTCCTCTTTTTGGTGACATGATCGGGAAATGTCCAACTCCATCTAGGTGTTCATTCTTGGATTGCCATAGCCTGTTTGCTCTCCCAGCTTTTCCTGCCTTGCAGAGCACTTGGGCAACTTTTGCTTTGAACAAGCAGAGAGGCAGTGTCGCTCTCTCCTGTCTTCTATGGTACAGAGGCCAGGCGTTAACAAACATTGCATCTATCGTATAAAAAAAAAAACCTTTTTGAGGTATCACTTTTTTTATTCTAAGCAGATGTGATACAACCCAAGAAAAAGTGTCCAAAAGAGTGACCCCTCCCATTTTTGGTTCTAAACTACAACAATGAAGGGACACTCGAATGTGATACTCGCCTTCTCAGACAACGACCACCTCTTCACTGTGGTTGTGGGGTCCACGTCAGCAGAGTTCGTCATCATATGAACCGGCCGGTTATCGTACCACTCCAGTGGCTCTCGGGACTACCCCAACGGCCGTGGTTTCTTCGGCGTCAATAGTGCCACGGCCTTCCTTTTCAATTTCTTGTGCGACATACTGGTTGGAATGTGTCTTGCAAGCCTCATTACAACAATAGAGCTTGCACCAGTCATATCCAGTGCGAAACCTGTGGGTACCACCTCTGTGGTGCACAAGTGTATGGTGAAAAGTGCACTTAATGGAGCTGGCTAACTAACTAGATTGGACAGACCACACATAATTCCAAAAATTACGAAACTTGAGAGCATAGCGGAAATTTTACTAGAGTAAAATTGAATAATATGTTGCTCGGAACAGCAATAAGTTTTGATTACTTGCTCCAAGCCCACCGTGATGGTCCAGCCATGAAGCAGGGTCTGATCCATTGGTTTCTGTATTAATGGGATGCATTAAGTTGTGGTGCAATGTAGGCATGAGCAGCATCACAGCCATGTGAAAAAACTTAGGCAAGCTTGATCACGCTCACAAAGACTATGAAAGCTCCGAATGTGTCGAGACTCACTTAGACGCATGCCTTTTGCAGCATATTTGCTATTTGCAGCATTGTCAGTGACCACACACTGATGACAGTTATGTGGTCTTGTGGACAATCACGTCCTGTCAGCCCGCTAATCCCAGCATGGTGACAAGCTGGATGGGACCCTGCAAGCAATAGTGCATAAAGTCAGTGCAGAGGATGAACACAGGAAGAAGGAGACAGGACAGATTGCTACTTACAACTGATGTTTTATGACAGGATAGAGGAAGACAAAGATCAAATTGAGACTAAAATCACAGAAAGAAGAAGAAAAATAGAGTAAATTAAGAAAAAGTCAGATTATAGAAAGATTGATCACAAAAAAGATAATAAAAATAATAAGCAAAAAGTCTTTAAGTGACAACTGGTGGAAAATAAAATAAAATAAAAATTAAGGCAGAGGAAAGGCGCCTTTTGTGCTAATTTTGTGTTCTATGTTGAGACCAACTAGGCTATCAAATTATTTTAGTAGACTGGTGACTGAATGCCATAAATCATGGCTGAAGTGACCACCATTTACTCGCTATTTGCAGCGGTCAGTTTGACATGACAGTCGGTTCAGGGTGTTAGTTACTGGCTTTTGCCATGAAACTTCAGTGACAAAACACATTCTTTGTTGAACACTGACATCCCCTTTTCACAGCATTGTAGAATTCATGCGACCCATATCTGAATGCTTCATCAGAATTGTACACTCATTTGCCAGAATCAACAAAAGAACCATTATTGTAAACTTCCTCATTACATCCTCTCCCAGACAAGTAACAGTTGCAAAATTCCCTTCAATATATGTTTTCAGGCAGCTGTGCATGGGTGCATACATAACCTATTTTCAGTTTCTGTTTCCTCTTATTTCATTCGCTTCGCTTCATCATTACCACAGCAGGACAGGTTATTGCCACTTTAGGTGCTACTTCGTCCTTGTCCCCAACAGCCCTCTGTGGAGGGTTGTAAATGCCCACTTCAGTGGGTCTGTATCTCAGTAAAACAAAGAGGGTGGCTATGGCGGCTCAATCTGGTGCGTGTTTAAAGTGTGTATACTTCACAGACTAACCTTTCTAGGCACCTTTCACAACTGGA
Source organism: Ixodes ricinus (assembly GCA_037355805.1). Lineage (NCBI taxonomy): Eukaryota > Metazoa > Arthropoda > Arachnida > Ixodida > Ixodidae > Ixodes > Ixodes ricinus. The sequence continues at coordinate 167,655 of JAZHYW010013380.1, forward strand.
AATTTCGCTCTAAGTAAGCTGTGTGATATCATTGTCTTGCTATCCAGCAAAATAATTTGATGAAAGTGCCGATACACAAGTACTAATCAGGTGTGGAATGGCGCATATTTTTGCGAAAAATGAAGTGAAAATATTAATTTTTTTAATGTCCACCATTGGCACACAAACGCTCTATATCAAGTGAGTAATTCTCGTAGTTTGCCAAGACAATGCTCGGTTACAAGACCCTCACGTACTCCTCGTTAGTGATAAATGTATACCTGCAACTGTCTATCCCTGAGAATTATTCTTACTCTCCTTTGACAGTGTATTCTTGCGCTCATTGAATTGTTTCACCTTCTGCTTCTTTTCGAAATAGAGCCTGATGTCCACTTCCCATTCATAAAGTAAACACTAGTGAATCATACTTACAACCTCACACGTTCCACTCCAGCTCCGCTATTTTCTTGACCAGGTGAAGTACTTTCTTGTTCACTTCTGATTTGGGCTGCTTGGCTCTGGTGCCACGGTCAGGGTTCATGCTCGAAAACCTCTGCAATAAACATCCGTGCCATTAAGAAACATTTCATCCAAGGGGCTTACGGCCCGCTAGGTTTAGCAGATTCAGCGGGTTCCCGCTTCCGCCATGATGTGCCTCCCGGCAAGTGGGTCCACATTGACGTGCGATGTATACGCGTGTAGGTTTTGCCGTTCGCGCTTTTGTTGGCGTAAGGAGATTGTCGGAAAACAAGCATTTCGTGATTCGGTGCTTTATTCATGTAAGAATTAGCAAAGAAACCGCCCATTTACGAACGGCACTCATTAATAAATGGGGAATCGCTCAAAAACGCCCGACGTCCGACACAGCTCAGCGGCCTAGTGCGCATTTTCCAGTGGACAAGTTTGATTGTCTGGATCGCTCTCCGACTGTTTACCACATCACAAGGTTGGTGCACCGTTGTACGGAATACGGCGGACCGATCGTGATTTTCCGCCGTGCTTCTTCACCTGTCGGTCTTTTGGGGGTTTTCTGACATTGTTTGGTTTGCTGTGAAGGAACAGCGTCGTCATTGCGTGGTGCCTGAGCTTTTTGCGATCGCGACAAACCCTCTTTCGAATTCACTGTCTATGAAGTGCACCTAAAAAAAAAAAGGCATGACAGGTAAGTATTTGTTACGCGCATTCAAAAAAATATCAAAATAAAGGTATCGCTAGCGAAACAAAAGCGCTTGCGAGACGGCGAAGCTGAGCTGCGAGGCCGAAGCTACGAGAGCGAGCTGCATGCTTTGAACGCGCCGACGGAGCGCGTGCACTCGTAGAGTTCACGCGTCGTTCAGCGCGACGTGCACGCGCTTGCAGCGATCGGCTCCGCTCGCGCTTACACTGAAATGCAGTATACACAGTTCAAAGTTTGCAAGCTAGGCCGCTCGCAAGTATCAAGTCTCGCGCGACAGGAAACAGCTTCGGTATCAACGGACACTCTCACCTGACGCTGCCACACCAAGTCGCTGCACAGTTTGAGTCAAAATAAAACGCGTTTAACGCACAAAATAATTTAATTGTAAAATTACCTCGCACAATCAAGAACTCGAAGTCGGCTTCCACTTACTAGCCCTCTTCGTTTTGGCCTCCCGGATCTTGTGCCTTCTGCGGTTTTCTTTTCCTTCCGGGAACCGGCACATCCTGAACCCTTTTTTTCGCGCTGTTCGACCACCCAACGGCACTACAGCACCCCATTACGTTTTCTTTTAACGTCTCGCAGAGCGCAGAACGAACATTTTCACCGTCGTCTCTCGCTCCACGCTAGTGCGGCGGCTGCCGGCTCGAGACGGCAAGGCACATCATGGCGGACAACGAAACTCGGAACGCGATGCGCACAGTTGCCAGACTGTTTGATCAGTGTTGCCAGACTGGCGGCTGGATCAATAGACCGCCGAACTCTCCCAGTATAAAAGGCTCCGACTCGAATGTGATACTCGCCTTCTCAGACAACGACCACCTCTTCACTGTGGTTGTGGGGTCCACGCCAGCAGAGTTTGTCATCATATGAACCGGCCGGTTATCGTACCACTCAGTGGCTCTCGGGACTACCCCAACGGCCGTGGTTTCTTCGGCGGTCAATAGTGCCACGGCCTTCCTTTTTAATTTCTTGTGCGACCTACTGGTTGGAATGTGTCTTGCAAGCCTCATTACAACAATAGAGCTTGCACCAGTCATATCCAGTGCGAAACCTGTGGGTACCACCTCTCTGTGGTGCACAAGTGTATGGTGAAAAGTGCACTTAATGGAGCTGGCTAACTAACTAGATTGGACAGACCACACATAATGCCAAAAATTCCGAAACTTGAGAGCATAGTGGAGATTTTACTAGAGTAAAATTGAATAATATGTTGCTCGGAACAGCAATAAGTTTTGATTACTTGCTCAAGCCCACCGTGATGGTCCAGCCATGAAGCAGGGTCTGATCCATTGGTTTCTGTATTAATGGGATGAATTAAGTTGTGGTGCAATGTAGGCATGAGCAGCATCACAGCCATGTAAGAAAAAATTTAGGCAAGCTTGATCACGCTCACAAAGACTATGAAAGCTCCGAATGTGTCGGGCTCACTTAGACGCATGCTTTTTGCAGCATATTTGCTCTTGCTTTTGCAGCATATTTGCTATTTGCAGCATTGTCAAGTGACCACACACTGATGACAGTTATGTGGTCTCGTGGACAATGCGATCACCATTGGCCCGCTAATCCCAGCATGGTGACAAGCTGGATGGGACCCTGCAAACAATGGTGCATAAAATCAGTGCAGAGGATGAACACAGGAAGAAGGAGACAGGACAGATTGCTACTTACAACTGATGTTTTATGACAGGATAGAGGAAGACAAAGATCAAATTGAGACTAAAATCACAGAAAGAAGAGAAGAAAAATAGAGTAGAATTAAGAAAAAGTCAGATTATAGAAAGATTGATCACAAAAAGATAATAAAAATAATAAGCAAAAGTCTTTAAGTGATAAGCTGGTGGAAAATAAAAATAAAATAAAAATTAAGGCAGAGGAAAGGCGCCTTTTGTGCTAATTTTGTGTTCTATGTTGAACCAACTAGGCTATCAAATTATTTTGGTAGACTGGTGACTAGATGCCATAAATCATGGCTGAGTGACCACCATTTACTCGCTATTTGCAGCTGTCAGTTTGACATGACAGTCGGTTCAGGGTGTTAGTTACTGGCTTTTGCCATGAAACTCGACTGACAAAACACATTCTTTGTTGAAAACTGACATCCCCTTTTCACAGCATTGTAGAATTCATGCGACCTTATCTGAATGCTTCACAGATTGTACACTCATTTGCCAGAATCAATGAAGAACCATTATTGTAAACTTCCTCATTACATCCTCTCCCAGACAAGTAACAGTTGCAAAATTGCCTTCAATAGACGTTTTCAGGCAGCTGTGTATGGGCGCCGCCATAACCTACTTTCAGTTTTTGTTTCCTCTTATTTCGTTCGCTTCACTTCATCATTACCGCAGCAGGACAGGTTATTGCCACTTTAGGTGCTACTTCGTCCTTGTCCCCAACGTAGCCCTCTGTGGAGGGTCGTAAATGCCCACTTCAGTGGGTCTGTATCTCGGTAAAACAAAAGAAGGTCGGCTATGGCGGCTCAATCTGGTGCGTGTTTAAAGCGTCTATACTTCACAGACTAACCTTTCTTGGTACCTTTCACAACTGGAAATTTCACTCTAAAATAAGCTGTGTGATATCATTGTCTTGCTATCCAGCAGAAATAATTTGATGAAGGTGCAGATACACGACAAGTACTAATCAGGTGTGGAATCGCGCATATTTTTAGAAAAATTAAGTGAAAATATTAATCTTTTTTTAATATCCACCACTGGCAGACAAACGCTCTACATCAAGTGAGTAATTCTCGTAGTTTGCCAAGACAGTGCTCTGTTACAAGACCCTCACATACTCCTCGTTAGTGATAAATGTATACCTGCAACTATCTATCCCTGAGAATTATTCTTACTCTCCTGTGAGAGTGGATTCTTACGCTCATTGAATTGTTTCACCTTCTGCTTCTCTTCGAAATGAGCCTGATGTCTACTTCCCATTCATAAAGTAAACACTAGTGAATCATACTTACAACCTCACACGTTCCACTCCAGCTCCGCTATTTTCTTGACCAGGTGAAGTACTTTCTTGTTCACTTCTGATTTGGGCTGCTTGGCTCTGGTGCCACGGTCAGGGTTCATGCTCAGAAAACCTCTGCAATAAACATCCGTGCCATTAAAAAACATTTCATCCAAGTTAGTAACCTAAAAGGTTAGTCAATTTAGTCATATGTGCCACATATGTACATGATCACAGGGACAGACTAGAAGAAAGTCAAATAATGAGTAGAGACATTATCAGGAGGGGCCAAACTGCGGCTTGTGAGCAGTGTGCAGCTCTTCATGCCCCCCTAGTGCAGCTCTCCTAACCTGAGGACCCTCAAGTTGGAACAGCTGAGACCAAACACTAAGCTTGCATACGAAAACATTACAGTGAAAAGTGGGTGCAAATCAAAGTATGCAAAATTGATGTGGTTTTTTGTTGTCAATGGGCACTTTAAAATGACATGTAATGGTCAGAAAGGACAAATCAGTTGGAAAGATAAGCTCTATTTTTAAATCTGCTTATTTCTTTCCCCTCCACATGCCATGTTGAGGCAGCGTTAGCTTTGTGCGGAAATATTTTCCTAAAATTGATTTCTTAGCTGCCTGAGCTTTGTTATCACAGTGCAGTCCAGCTGCCTAATGAAACCCCAAGACCACTGGTCTACGCGCACATGCAATTGAAATGGTTTGATTGACTGCGAGAGCAGATAAAAAGGGTTTTTACTCATGTCTCGAGCTCGCATGTGCAGTCCCAGGCAGCGCATTATGACCGGCTCAAGCTTGAGCCAGACTGGGCAGCCGGGGAAGTTTCACTGGGCCTAGATTGTTTTGCCCCATGGCGCTAGACAGCCCCATCCTGGTATACCAGTCTGGCGGCCACCGGCAGTTCCCTGTATAGCCATGGACTGGTTCACCGCTGGAATTATGGCCTGGGCCAGGCGGGAAGCTCAGCGGTACCCCAAGCTTGGCTCTCTATTGTATATACAGCATGGGCCAGGTTAGTGGCCGAGTGGTCAGCCAAGTTTGGCTGGACAATAGAAATTCAACCCGGACCAGCAAGGCAGTTATCCGGTCAGCCCAACTTGGCTATACGGTCAAATGGACCCCAGTGCCAAGGCTGTACCTGATGTCAGTTACGACCATGTGTGGCAAGTCAATTATATACATATCCCACCTGACCACAGCTCTTGCAGGTGCACCAGCATTATGCACAATTACACACATAACATTCCAGCTTGCGTGCAGTCAAGTTATGCATGCAAGGGCTCATCTGACAAGTTTGCAGTCACTTCTATCTTTTCTTAAGCAGAAAGATAAGAAAGCAGCCAACATGAAGCATTTACGCGAGTGTCGGTCTACTTTGATTTCATACAGATCACTTAATTCATGATCACAGACCAGTAAACTGAATAAGAAAATTTATATATGTGTTTTGCTAATTTGACATATGTAGATATCACAGACACAAGTCATAGTTTACAAAGACCTCTTCGTTTAGTTTGCTGCTAGGCTGCTGGCAGGCTAATTGGTTGCTCAGCTCCTTGGCCTGATGCGCTGGGCTGATTGCCAGGTGGGTCGTTTGGCTGGGCTGACAGGGTGGCCTGGTCCAGGAGCTTCTTGGCCATCCTCTCAGCTCTGCCCCCCTCTTGATCCGGGGCCCCAGCCAGGTAGTCGCCGATGGCCTGCTCAACATCTGCCATCTTGGCTGCAACTGGCTGGTGATACATGGCTGCGAGAACAAAAAGCAACAAGAGTAGAGATTACAAAAACAAGTTCTCAAGAACAGTATACCTTATGTACAGTTATAAATGCGCAACTAAAAGTGTTCATAAGGAAGAACTTCAATTTCTTTGGTGTGGTGAATTAAAATATCTTAGAAATAATGACAGTTAAGGGTTACAGGAATTCATAAAATGACCGGACATAAACCAGCCCCTATATTTAACCAAAAGCTTTAAAAGAGCTTAAACTTGCATGGAAAATCATTGAGAGCAGGTACTGTACCACTATTTACAAGCTGAAAATCTGAATGTTTTCCTTCCAAATGATTGAGCAATTAGTGTTAGAATAGCATACTTAAGCAACTTGCACTGTTAAGAAAAGAGCGCTGTTGTCCCTGCACATGCAGTAAATTCAAACAGTGTATTGGGTTTTGGGTCCGCTATTTTCACTATTTTTAAGAAATAGCATGGGTGCACAAAATCCTCCTAATCTGCCTTGCGTCGTTCCCTCGAGACGGCTAAGGCCAATCAGAGCCACGCTAATAGACTTAACAGTCATCGCAGCTCCCAAGCAAGAATGTGGTAGCTGCATCCTGGCGACTCCCATTTTCGGTACAGAAAACAATTGCACTATCGCGGGAAGCGCAAGGGGTGAGTGCAGGTCACAAACTATTATAAAGACCCAATAACATGAACAATGCCTGCCAGCTGCTCGCATCAAGCAGAGTTCTCAATGACAGTAGCATCGGACCGCTTGCTTGAACAGTGTCTGAAGTTCTAAATTAATTTTAAAATGTTATTCAGAACAAGAGCTTCCCTTTTGCCAGGTTACCAAGTTTCATATGTACAATAAAAACTGAAATGATGTTTGATAGCCTTGGTAGTCTGCAAGTGTGGGACGTCTGCCTTTTGGGTTGTGGCAAAGAGATCCTACTTTATAACTTTCTGGTGAAATCTCCACTAACGTCCGTAGTATATGCTGCCCACATGTGTGCTAAAATTGGGTATACTGTTCTAAAACTCTTTCTATTCTTCAAATTATTATATGCAGACACTGTTCAGAGATAAAATGAAGGATTATATCATTATTAACAAATTGAAATGAGAATCTCTCACCAACTGCCACGCTGCACATGTGCGTGCCCCTGAAGGCCCGCTTCTGCCCATGGCACCCACAGATGCTGAAGTTGATTTGGAGGCTTTTCCGCATCAACCTCTCCATCGTCCGGCGGGCAGCCTCCACCAATGTCTCCCCCAGGCTTGAGAGCTGCCCTTTCTGTTGAAATAGAAACATACAATGTCTCGCTTTACTACACTTTGTTCAGTCAAATAACCTTAGGTTGAATATTAGGAGTATGTGCCTTGCAGCAAAATGCATGCACTTGGTCTGTGGCCTCTGCTCGGGTGCAATTTCAATAAAAGTACAGCAGTGGTACAGGATGTAGGAGCTATAGTGTATTGGAGCTGGCGGAAGCAATTGGGACAGCTTTCCCATCAGTGAGGTTTGTGCGCTTCTATTTAACAAATGAGAGGAGTAATGTAAGGTACCAATTGTGGCTGTATGTCTTTCATGACAGTAAATGTGCAAGGTGTTCGCTTCATTTCAATAGAAACGGTAAGCCTGGAAATGATTTATTTATTTCAATACCTTCAATGCCACACGGCATTACAGAGGGGAGTGGGGGAGAAACAAAAGTACAAAAAATAGCATTCAACACATATTAGTTAACATAATAGTTTTCAATGGCAGACTTGAATGCAGGAGCGTCTGTGATTGTGGCGATGGAGGTGGGCAGGTGGTTCCAGTCATTAGTAGTCCTTGGGATAAAAGAATAAAAAGAACTTCGTGCGACTGAAAGAAACGTTGACTTTATGGTGATGATCATTTCGATGGGATACATACAATGGTTCAGAAAAAAGCTCTTCACTTAGATGCTGGTTGCGATGATAGATTTTGTGAAATAAGGACAAACGAGATCATTTTCTACGTAATGAAAGATTCGGAAGATGTAAAGTTAGTTTCATGGATGATACACTGGAGAAACGTGAGATATTAGACAAAATAAAACGTGCGCCACGATTCTGTACGGATTCAATTTGATTAATAAGAAATTCATAGCCTGGGTCCCACACCGAACTCAAACAAGTTTATATAAGGCAGATCTGGCCAGATATGCCCAATTTTTTATATATCCATATCTGGGTCTGCCAAGTGGGGGTATATCTGCCTCCCATATAAGACCAGATATATCCCAATCAGATAAGGCAACCTTTATATATATTTTCTAGAAATATATACTAAAAGTGCCTTCCCATCTGTATAAGAAAAATACCAATTGAATATTGAACATGTACCAACTTTTGTTAATTTTTACATGAGCTGCATTACGCCACTCCTGATCTTGCTCAACTTGGTTCCTAGGGAAAGCAGGATTATCTTTTCATTATAGTCCCATGCTTTGTTCTTGCACATGGCCTTCGTGTGCTCTGCAATTGAGATGAAAGAAAAAAGGTCTGTAAATTTAACTGACTGCAAAAAGCACTTCCTGATGGAGTTATACACTTTATATCACAATTTTGCAAAATGAAAAGTCGAATGCAAGTAATAGTACACCTGCATGCACTTTTTACAGGGCCGTGCAACGATTGTTAACACTGCAAGAATTTGCACCATGGTAATTTTACTTAGTTTACCTTACCACCCTGTATTGCAAAGCAAAAGGTTTAGAATTTCCTGACCTGCAGTCACGAACGGCTGTCACGGAGTGACGTGGCCGTGAGAGACACCGCAGAGAATTAGCAAGTCATCGATTATTTGTTCAGTCTAAAGCTAAGTTATAAAAATTGTGCCTGTTCAACATGAGTAAACATGCCAAGAGCCTTTTATTGTCGTCAAGATTCATTAGAGTCAATGATGCAGTCTGCCTGACGTCAGCAACACCATTCCACCTCTGCTGGTTCCATAACGAACGGGCAAAAGCCTGTTAACAATCGTGCTTTCCTGCTCGTCCAGGAACGGATGCAAGCCGCAAACGTCAGTGATGCTGATTAGTGGTGGTTTTCCGACATGATAGAACCAGAGCTTGAAGGGTGTTCTGTATTCAAGCCAAAAACCTTCAGAAACAAAGCAGACTAAAATAATGCAAAAAGCTACACAAAATAGCCATGGCGGCTGAGACATCCTGTGGGGCTGCTGCTCAGATGGCTTATGTGAGCCCTTGGCCCGTTGACTTTTCACTGAGCAGATGACAAGGGCCTGCTGCGTGAACATGGCGGCGAAGCAGCCCACGCGTCGTGGCCGTCGCGGTCTTCGAGTATGTCTCAATATTTTGGAGTTGGCCGCATTCTATGAAAATTCCAGAGCCAGGCCCTAGCTCCATAACCTGCAGAACAGACCACAGAAAAGAATGTTTGAGAGAAAACTCAAGAGGCAAAAAAGATGTTATGAACAACCTAAATGATGAAAAACAGCGCGAAACACAAGGAGACAGAGGAGAGAAATACATACAGGACAAGGCGCTGACTATCAACTTTCTTATTTTGAAAACATGCAGTTATGGGGTCTTCTTTTCCTTTACTGTGGTGTCGTTTCTTTTTCTTTACGGTGGGGCCGCTTCTTTTTCGGTTATCCAAGGTCCAAAAAGGCCATCTCACTGCCCCTGAGGTTCACTGATGGTTGGCTCACGCACATCATTGTCTTTTTTGCTATATGGTCGGCCTCAATAATCCAATCCCCCTAGATAACTGAGTTTGGTGTTTGTACAAGATATTTGTGCCACTGAACCGTGGCTCACAGCCGCAGTCCCGGCAATGTATTGCTAAATGGGAGTATGCTGCACCTTTTAACGAACTGTGATGTTCGCGAAGTCTGATGTTTTAGCATCTCCCCGTTTGACCGATGTATGACTGTCCGCAGGAGAATGGGATTTCATAGACTGTCCCCTTTTGGCAAGGAACGAACTTCATGCTGTGCTTAATGTAGCATTCATTTTTGTCTGTTTGACCGCTTATGTTTGCGCGATTTTTTTACCGCGGTTACAATCCTGCTTAGTTTGTTGTGTGCTGCGAATATGACATTGACCCCGTATCTACGAAGCGACTCCCTTCATCTCATGAGAAGGCGGTGAATATATGGTATAACTGCTACGATTATTTTTGTCTTTCTAGCTTATCTTTCTGTCTTTTGTCTGGGATCCACCTTTATGTTACGAATTAGTTTGTCACAGGCCGATGAGATAACCGTGTTTGGAAAGTTCGAGTCCCTGAGCCTGGCGATTTGGGCGGAGAAGCTTACTTTCATTTTGTGGGTGCAGGATTTTGTTAGCGCTGACTGCAAGCATAGAAAAGCGATACCGTTCTTAAGAGTTTTGAATGTGTCAATCTGTAGTCAAGTAAGCTTTTGGTGGTTCTAGGTGGTGCATCCAGCATACATGTTCTTTTTTACGTCCACTAGGAGATCCAAAAATTGAATTTCGTACTCCTTGGGGGTCTCAAAGGTGAAACGAAGGCCTAAGCCTTCTTCCGTGAACGACCTTAGCACGTCGTCAATTGTTCTACTGAATTCTGCCTTCGCTATGAACACCAAGTAGTCGTCTACATACCTGAATATTTGTTTTGTATTACCTACTAATCTATGTTCAAGTGCCCTGTCGACTTTTCCCAGAAAAATGTTTCTAAGCATAGGTGCCACCCTTGAACCTATGCAAATGCCTGACTTCTGTACATAAACATTGTCCTGCCAGCCTATAAATAGTGGATTTTAGATGAAAGGACAAAAGTTCAAAAAATCTTCTGCTGGGATTCTGCTATTTGTCCTAAACCTTGTTTCATCATTGTGGTCTAAAATACATTCCTTTACGTTCTTCATGGGTTCATCATGGGGCATAGAATAATATACTCTTCAACGTCTGTACTGAAAGCGCTGTATCCTACTGGGTTATCATTTTTAAGGGATTCAGGGACCGACGTTGAGTTAGAACATCAAGATGGGTCATCTATCTGTAGTGAGTTAAGGTGTTCTTTGTAGATATGTCGAAACTGCGTGAAGCCAGGTATCTCACTCTGATACTACTGTGCGAAAAGGTATTTCTGGGTTTGTGTGTTTTCGCTGTGACAAATACCTCTAGCGCAAGGTTTGTTTCTCTTTGGTCCCAGCTACTACTAAAGTACTCACTCAAGGTCCCAGCTTACTACTAGTGCTCACTCAAGGTACCAGCTTACTAAAGTACTCACAGATGGTCTGCCGCCGTCTGCGCTTAAACGCGTGTCCAAATGCGTTCTCCGGAAAGCTAGCGTAATAAACGCGTCACGTCCCAAAAAGCGCGCACCACAAAAAGAAAAAGAAAAAAAGTAAGTTTTATGAGTTGATTTTGGTGCGGAGCAGTCAGATTGTTGTCAACAAAAAAATGTAACAGCAAAAAAAAAAAAAAAGGAGACGAGAACTTGCATTTTCTGACATGCAAGATGGACCGCACATAATGCTACAGAAAAGCGCTGTGAGAGTGGGTTCTAAGCGCAGACGGCAGCTTGGGCTTGGGGGCAGAAATATAGGCAATAAATTCTGCTTACAATGAGGCGCGGACTCTGCTCACCCGATGTAGAGTGTGCTACTCAATGCAAAGGGGAACAGCCGACAAATCCAGTCGAAGCGTTGGCTTGGCTTGGATTGGATTGAGGGCACGACACTAGGCTACATTCAGGTTAGAGCTACTAGATTTAGTAGCAAATAGAAGTAATCCGCAGACCTAATCCAGTCCAAGATTTAAGCCGAAAGTATCCGAACGTGTCCATCTGGCATTCATGTTGCCATTCGATTATGAACTTGTGTGGTTGAGCACCGTGTTTTCATTGTGTTTCCGTAAGTGGCCTCTTCACATGACGATGTTGGAAGCAAGAAAGTGCTCATTTAATCCTGTCTCGACGAACCCGAATATTTCGGAATATGCAGAAGTTGGATTAAGCCCGTGCAAAATGATCCTCACAGTGCCCAATGCTCCATGCCTTGTGTTGTAATGGTCTTATATATCTAACTGCCTCTACAGTGGTCAGGGAATTTCACCTGAAATTGTCATGAAAAACCTGGAAAACTCAGGGAATTTCAAAATAATAATTTGCTAGACACCCTGGTGAACATGAAAGCACGTCTAACTACGCTATGTTCTCTTCGTTAGGAAAAAAAAGTAAACAAGAAAATAGAAAAACCAACCAGGTGGAACGAACGAGCGAACGAAAGAAGTGACTAAGAGCGATGCTAGGGGAAGGCGGCGATTGCGTTGGCAAATACTTTGGTGTCGCACCAAGTTGGGCGTCTTGTCAATCACAAGAAACAGGCAGGCTCTTTTGTAACTTTCTTGTTTTGTGCATACGTGCATGTGTCAGTGCACAACGTGCTATCAATGCGCTTTTGGCGGTGTTGTTGCTGATGTGGAGGGCATCACGAACACGGAGTTCGAAATGGGACGCTTTACAAACGTCTGTGTGCGGCGTCCAGCAAATCTTTATTTACCCGTTGGCTTTGCCTCAAACATTACACAACCTCATCAACCGCAGTCGCGACGTTTCAGGATGAGTGGGTTCACGGTGATTTTGGAGGAGATGGTCTTTGACCTTACACTCCAGTGGTTCCATTCCAGGATATGGGGCGTTCGCATGACCTTCGTGATCTCTGAGTGGGTTAATGCTTGTGTTATCTTCCGATTTTGTTTTTGCCCGAACGAGTTTATTTGTAACCAAAGCAAAGTTTCATTTTGTTATCTCCATCGTTTTCCTTTCGCAAGCATGTATACCGACTTTGGGGTCGCGGAAATCTGGAAGGAAATGCGCGAACGGAGTAGAGTGTCTTTCCTCCTACGTTTTACTTTGTCACGGATGTCCTCAAACCGTAAGGTCCGTGGCCGCGTCGTTCGGGTACGACGAATGTTCTCAGATTGCACAGTCCGCATTGGGGCATTTGTAGGGGGCGATACTCCGGTGTTATTTTGGAAATTGATATTCTCCCAAAAAGTGTAGTGGGCGATGTCTCGGGGTGGGCAATGACTTGGGATATTACGTATATATATATATATATATATATACATACATATATATATATATATATATATACATACAGCCCCTTTCTGTGCCTACACGCACGCACGCTAAGGAGAGAGGGGCTGGGACATCCACCAAACCGACTGATCCCCCCCTTATCGATTTTGAGTGACAATTAAGTGCGCCCTGTTAAACACTTTTGCAAAAAATATGTTTTATTCATCTTTGGTCGAGGAAATAGACAATAGACAGTGAAGGCCTCGCTACACATAAATAAAATACAGATCATGGAAATTTTTTTAGAGGAAGATTAAACTCAGAAAATGACATATCGCATATAAACGCACATTGCAGAATATATCACAATTTCTTAGCCCAATTTATGGGTCATTTTTTTACATTCATGACGGCACATATTATGACTAGAAGTAATAATATAAAATTAAGCAATACACCCGCATACTTTGACTGCCTGCAAAGCTTTGCATTTATCTTTCTTGGCAATTAAGCAAAAACAGATAGAATGAAATAAACTCGGGTAAATTAATAAATAAATTAATACATACAGGAAGCGGAGAACGAACAGAACACAAATGCAAACTGCTTGAGCTGCATTACTAAGCGGTCGATGCACTATGTAACATCATCAGTAAAGAGTAATAACATAAAACACTCCGGACAACACACACTCCATTGCCTAATGCCACATCAGACAGTACGCTGTTTAATGTGAGGATTTCGCTGATGTGGAGAACGTGTTCATTCGTACACTTGATCCGCTAATGAATTCGTCGGCGACGTCATTTAAACTTATTTTGTGGGAGAGCTCTTTGTGAGAAGAAGTGCAGGGTGATTCAGTCGAGTCTGCCGCTTCGTTGACCATAAATAGGTTTTGTGTGGCCGCAGACAAGAAAATGCCTTTTCTGAGGTACATGACGTGACTGGTATGGTCGACGCAATTTTGATTAACTTCGCCGTTTCTGGCAAAAGATTACTCAGGTGCTGACCTTTGTCGCCCTAAAATATCTGCACTTTGTCGTGGAATGTCTGTGGGAGTGCAGAGTTGTGCTGGTTTACAATGTCTATCAGCATGACTCTGTGTAGCAACAGGCGTCCTGGTTCTAGATTGTCCCTGTAGACTTTCGTGACATACGTGACCCGATTATTTCATCACCTTCGGCCATTCTTCAGTTACTCGAGATAAACCTTTGTCGCCTGTTTGTAGCGGAGTGGACACGACTCCTAGCTTACTGTATGTACAGGTTTATTACTAGTCTGAGAGCCACATTGAGGTTGCTGGACACCACGAGCACCAGGATCAAACTGTCTCCGTTCACGAACGCCAAATGCACTGTCTCTTCAGCTCGCCGGCGCATTCTAGTGACGCCAGGTACACTACTACACTTCTCATGACGTGCCTTGTGCTTCCGTCCAATTATCCTTCTCTTTGACAAGCTGGGTGATTGGTCACTACAGTAAACAGTATGAAATGAGCATGCAACACTTTGGAGATTGTGCGTAACAAGCACCATCGAATGAGAGAAACAAAATTTTTTTTGTTAGGTACAGAAACACATTTATTGCTGCAAAATGATTTCTTTTATTATTCAAGCGATTTCTATTTGTCAAAATGCTTTTGCGGCTGTGTATTTGAAGTGGAAGTTTTGTGTAAGGATTTGAGATATTACTGTGAAGAGTGTTAGCTAAAGTGGAGCCCACAACAGTTTTATTCCACATGCAGATATCCCGTGTAGCTCTCTGAGGGAATTCTTCTCGAATTCTTCCAACGGCACAGGCTGGCAGGACACGTTGGTTGTAGTGTATAGCTGTGTTCCGAGATTTTGAGGACGCGAAGGGAAAAACGTTTGACTCCGTGTTTGTACAAAACGGTTCTGTGGTTTTATTATCCGTCTGAAGACGACTGCACCGACCGCGCATGGAAGGAAGAAACCTGACCATCGGACCCGGCCAACGCGCCCCGCTGTTTACATTAACGCGCGCCGGAGAACCAGATGGAGCGCGCTAGGGTGCCTCGACGTCCGAGATAAACATATGGCAGAGGCCAAGCGCCTCGGCGTCTGGAGATAAACGCCCGCCACAGCCGCACAGCGGGGAGGATATCCTCTAGTTCGTCGGCGACTTCAGCTGGCAGCGAGAGACGACGTGAAGATATTTAGTGGCTTGCGAGGTGATGTGATGCAGCTGAAATTCCACCTCAACCTGCGCGATCCGGACCTTGGCGTTCTTCGTCCAGAATGGAGGCAGCTGGAGTCGAAAATGCCGCTAAAAATCCCGTCGGAATGGTATCCCCAGCAGCAGACTGTTCGCTTCGGACATGGTTGGAAAATTGCCAGGAACCATGAAGGAGTCGCTTGTCCGGGGTCACCAATTTGTAAGGCTGTGTTCCGAGATTTTGAGGACACGAAGGAAAAAACGTCTGACTCCGTGTTTGTACAAAACGGTTCTGTGGTTTATTATCCGTCTGAAGATGACTGCGCCGACCGCGCATGGAGGGGAGAAACCTGACCCTCGGGCCCGGCCGGCGCGCCCCGCTGTTTACACCAAATCGCACCGGAGAACCAGATGGAGCGCGCTAGGGTGCCTCGACGTCCGAGATAAACATATGGCAGAGGCCGAGCGCCTCGGCGTCTGAGATAAACGCCCGCCACTGTAGCGGCCCAGTCGTTGCCACGTCCACCGTGTGAATTGCTTGTAAGCAACAAAACGGAGCCTCAGAAGTTGGTAACTCATCACCATAATACAAATGTTAGAGGTGGCAGTCAAATTGCATCACACACTGTGAACACACAAGTACAGGATTATTTAAGGTGCATGCAAGAAAATACAGTTAAACTAGTTGGCAGAATTCTTAAAAGGGAATGCAGGACTGCAGAGATGTGGCATTTTACTGTGGCCAAGGTAAAAAAATGAAGGGTGAATACCACATACCTGAAAGACACATTTTATGGAACGAGTAAACTCACACATACACTCGAAACAACCACACTAGAGAGTCTTCGAGCTCTGGAAGCGCCCACGTTGGGGGCCTTTGAACCACTTTCGCGTAGCTTTGCGGGCGAAAACCCTGGCTTGTTGTTTACGCCAGTCGCGCACGCACGTCTCCGGGACGCCTAATGCTCGTGACACAGCTCGGTTGCCTTCCTGTTCCGCAAGGATGATGACTTGCGCTTAAAAGATGCCTCATAATGAACGCGCCTTTTCTCCATCTTGCCAAAACAACTGAAGAACACGAGCGAAACGGGAGTGACCGGTGTGACAATCGGAACGCAAAAAGATGGCGTCACGTCAAGTTCACTTTAGTTGGACCACGTGATAGAAAGATGGATAAAGATAGCGGCTGTACCTTTGAAACAGGCGGTAGCTTGAGCCACCTAGCATACTATGTGGCCATGACGCAGTTTTGACTTTTTAAAATTTCGGTTCATGGTTTCGATTGTAACGGGCATGCAAATTTGAGCTCGCATTTTTCGGAAAAAAAGTGTGCGTTATAATTGTGCAAACACGGTATGTTCCTTCAGAATGGGAGAAACTTTCGTCCCTGAAAGAAGTGTAGCAAAGTTCCTCAGTCGCCTGCATCTCGGCCCCGAATCGAAGCAAATCGCGCTCAATAAAGCTTCACGAGGACGCTACGTCTATTTTACGGCGCAAGAGGAGCGGCAAGTAAAGCGTAACACAAGCTTTCCGCAAACTGTATTTATATCCGAGCCAGCTTCCCCCGCAGGTGAAGGAACTTGCTTTTCGAAAGCAGTTACTCAGTCTTCTCGTCGTCAGCACTGCGATGTTAAACGGACAGAACCGATACCCAGTTACTTCGCACACTTAACCTCTTACTTTTTGTTATCTCATTTGATCCCATCTCATTTGACAGAAACTGACCTTATCGGTTTTATACGGTACATACCATTATTGTCTAATTTACTAGTTCAATTTGTGTCAACCGGGACCAGAAAATAGTTCCCCCTTGAAAAATGCAATTTCAGCAAGGCGCTCATGATACTAGTGCAGATGAGCAGCTCAGATTTGTAAGAACAACGTAACTCTTTTTTAATGCCATATTGGAGTTTCAATGAGTGAAACACTTCCTTTTTTTCTGTCGGGGTACTCTTTCATACTGTCTTTCCCTGGCTTCCAGATGGTGATGACACGATTTGGCATTTTTCCTTTATACTCGTTTTCACTTCAAGGACTGTAGTAAAACCCGTGCCCCACGCGCAGAGCGTTCCTGATCTCTCTCTTATCTGGCGAATTAAGACACTACAATATTTGGGTGTTTTAATTTGAAATAGAACACGCTTGTCAAAGTGGGTCTTTAGATTTTTTTTTTAAATATATGTAATTGCCCCACGTCTGTAAAAAAACAAAACTGCTTTCCAAATATTTTTTTTCTTTACAAAAAAAATCAGCAGAACCCATCCTTTGGGAATGATTATCTACGTTAATGCAAATAGCATCAAACGGTGCGGAGTTATGCGCGTTCGTCAGGTGGCCGGCACACTCTAGATACGCCAGCCCACTCTTGAGGCGATTCTAAATTTGTTGACACTTTCACAGCCCTGCGCACGATCTCCGCAGCCCAGCACGTGCGTTTGTGTCACTTAGGAAGGCGAGCAAAGCACGCGCCATACGCACAAACACTCAAAATGGTACCGACCAGACTTTCTGGCGTCTCAGCTAGTCTCAACCAACGGTACTTAAACGGTTGTTTATATCTTTACCATAGGACGCGCTTTACAGCGCTGTCACAGCTACCGGTGCGCGCACGTTCCATGCACGAGGGCTCATTCCGCTCTCATGAGGCTGAGCACAGCCGCTACATCACCCTCTCCCGAGCGCGGGAGAGGGTGAGCTAGCGGCCGTGCTCAGCCTCACGAGAGCGGAATGAGCCCTCGTGCATGGAACGCGCGCGCACCGGTAGCTGTGACAGCGCTGTAAAGCGCGTCCTATGGTAAAGATATAAACAACCGTTTAGAGTGCGTTGAATGACTGCCTTCATAGCTCTGTGGTTAGCGCGTCTGCCTGCTGATCAAAGGGTCAACGGTTCGAATCCCAGCCGGCGCCGGTCTTTTTTATTTATTTATCGACCCGCGGCGTAAGAGGTTAGATAGCCAGATAGATAGATAGATACATAGGTGAAAAGTGCGTGAAGTATCCAAAGAATGCTATTCGCATTAAAAGATATAAAGTGGAGCAGGGTGAAAATCTGGTTTTTACTCCGTGATTTTTCTACCCAATTCTGTGCACTGGTATGAATACAGAAAGCATACAAAACTGACAGTAATTTCTTGTTTGCTTGTATACCAAGCCGACTATCTTTTAGTTGAAAGGAAAATACTTTAGTATTGCTTTTGACTGAGGTAAGAAATGCCAAGCATTGTCTCTTTAACAATCTGGTGGTATATTCAGAGCCTTGTTCCTTATGAGTTATTATATTCGTTGCTTACCAAATACTATGCGGGTGTAGTCCTCCTATACGCGGGCTATCGACGGGCATAAGTTAAGTTTATTTTATTTTCACGGAATATTTTATATTAAAATGAAATATCATCAAAAATTAGAATTACCAATATTTTGAACCCACTTTATTAGAAAAAATTATTTCGTTACATTTTTTATTATTGCTGCCGATCAAATTAACCCTTTTAGGACGGGTTTTTTTTTCTAAAAACTTGCTAAAAATCCTGGAATTTTTTACTTCTGCAAGTGGTTCAGATAGGTTTATAAAGCAAAGCCATGTGTAAAATTTTTGTGAAAAAGTCATGGTTTATTATTAGTATTGCAGAATAACCAAAGGTGGGCTTCACTGCACACACATTTTTCTAACACACATTTTTCGCCACAGAAAATTGTGCATCACAAAACAGGGAATCAAAACTGTCTCATAGTTTCCACAAAAACAGGCGGCTTCTGTGTAAGAAAGAAACAATGGTTATAGAGCTTCATAGAAAATTATAAGTTTGTGCTTGTGTGAAACACACGGAAACACGGTATTGCGCACAAGGCTACGCTGCAGTCAGGGCACCATGTCCTTGTTTCTTTCCGAGATGACTTGGTCTTCGTGCAAACGACACACCGTCTCGTCGGGTTCGTCTTTTTCTCTGTTGGCGGCAAGTAGTCCGGGAAATGTCGTGCTGTAAGCCTTGTCAAGGAGTGGTCAGAGAACCTACCTCTTCTCCGTGGGCCCACATTGTCACAGTTTTGCTGTATCAGTCCCTCCACTAAGCTCAGTCTGAACTCAAGATGGCTGTTAGAATTCCCGCTCTTCATAATGCAAATGCATTATAAATCACCATGTCCACTAAATGGCGAAACAAGTTCTTGTAATAGGTCTTTGGCTGTCTCGCAGCACACGGGTAGCAAGAGTGGTTTTGGTCGCTTTATCCACCCGCCCATGGTGTTGTTGTCCATTACGATGATCGGCTTTGAAACCACTTCGCCTTTCCGATTGGGGACATCAATGCTCCCTGCTGAGGCCACAGTGCTCAGAAAAGTCACATACTTCTTGTCTTTTCACTGGAGGCATAGACGCTTTCCTCTTTGAAACGCTTCTATCTCACCTTTCCGAAGTCGTTTTGTGTCGAAGTTTGGCATCTCCTTTCGACGGGGTCTGGCTGTGCCATAGACATCAGTCTTGCGTGCGATGAGCTTGTCAACAAGCTCCGAGGAGTTAGTAATTGTCTACTGTAACACAACATCTTTCGCCAACAGCGGACCCATGAGTGATGTGACCACACACGTTCCCATGGCTTCGTCTTCGTTACCACTGACAGATCCTTTTCCAGTGTGCAACATAATATTCCAAATGTATCCACTGGAGGCTTCACACAAAACGAAGAACTCTAGGCCAAAACGAGCATGTTTCACGGGCATAAATTGTTTCCAGGAAAGTCTTCCTTTGAAACGAAGCAGGCTTTCATTGACGGACACGTCCCGTTCTGGCGTGTAGAGTGCCTGAAAGCTGTCAACAAGTCTCGTCAGGACAGGCCATAGCTTCCGAAGTTTTGGATAGGGGTGCTGATCGTCCTTTGACTCGTTGTCCGTGAAGTGCAGAAACTTCATCAGGCGGAAGAACCTATCTCTGCTCATCGTGTCGCCAAAAATTGGTGTGCATTGACCAGTAGAATTTCGCATTGACCAGTAGAATTTCACTTCAGGCTTGTCGATCACTCCTTGCAAAATGAGTAGTGCAAGAAACACCAGCTGCTCTCTTCTATCGGTCGGCTTCCAGCTTTCTGTGACCAGCCGTGTGCTTCTGCGACCGAAGAAACTGCGTGACGCGGCGGTTGGTTTTGGCGACGATGAGATCAACGAGCTTTTCATAAAAAAACTGAAGGAAATACTCCACAACTCCGGCACCCTCGTCTAGTTGGACGTTGATACGAGGAGAGCCAGTGAAAGGAAATCGAGGCAGTGGACGAGGGATATTATTCATGTCAATTTTTGACCAAACACATGAAGAGTCTATGTCCTCAGCGCTGTCGCCTTCACTTTCATCGGAAGTGAGGTAGTCTATCCAAGACTCACCGGAGTCAGAGTCCATTTCCACATCACTTCCACTTGAAGAAGACGAAAGAGTTTCCAGAGTCCACAGTTTTCTTTTTTTGCCCCAAGTGAGGAATCATCGACTCGTCCCACGTGGGCCGCCATTTTAAAGCACAGGGTAGCCAGCGCAACAACAAAAGCTCCTCTTGAAAAAAAATTCTTTCTACGGGCTCCTTACGCCATCTGGTGGCTTTTTCTAGCAAGTGCAGAGCAACGGACGAGCTCAAGACATCTTTGGGATCATATCACCGGTGAAACTATTTTGAACAAGCTGAGCTCTTCTTCCATATTTTTTGCAAGTAAATGCCAGACGAGCTGTGCTCGTCTCTCGTATGGAAAGGGTTAACTTTTAATTGGCTTGGTGCGATTTCCCCCTTTCTTGTTGTGTCTTCTCTACAAGTGATAGAAATCGCACCCACGCTCTCAGAACGGCCAAATGCAGTTCCCGCAGGTCGACTTCGCTACGCTCTCGGAACGGCCAAATGCAGTTCCCGCGAGGTCGACTTCGCTGCAAAGAATATACTGCTTATTTTTTGCGTTAAAAGGCAGCTGTTAAATTCACTTTGATTGGGAATACTCGTGCTTGGCTACATATTGCATTTTCTTAATTTTGTATTAATGTCAACTCACATACCTTAGTCCGATCGGCAGCGGTGCAGCGGATGTTCCATTATCTGGTGTGTAAAGCCAGGGCACAAAGAGCGGAGAAAACGGAATGACCCCTTCATGTAGCCAGACCGGGGTCATATATCTGTTTTTGCTATACAGAACTTGTAAGGCACATACACTACGCCTGCCCCTCGTGCTATAGGCCCGTCTGCATTACGCCCCAGAAGCACCCGGCACAGGCTGCTAATCCATGATGTGACTTGTCGCTTGCGATCAAATAACCATGTAAGTGCCTGTTCTTTATCGGCAGAGTGTATATAAAAAACTGTAATATCACATGCCCCTCTTTAGAAGGAAAAGCATTTTACAGAAGAAAGCGGGGAAAATGGAATAAAGACAATTTTTTAAGAACACAAACACTAACTTGCAGTAAAAAGTCACATTTATTAATTAAGGCTAATATATTATATTTAGGATGCACTTTTAAAACAATACGTTGCTGTGCTTTAAATAGTCCAGTTCACGAGCAACGCAAAATGCACAAAAGGCGGCGAAAGCAGTCAATGTCTCTGTAGACTTGTAGTTTCTCCACTTTGTCGCATCGAGCTCGGTGCGACTTTACAGCCAATTTGAATATGGAAAACCAATTTGACAATTTTATTTTAGGTGGCTACGGTAAATTCGTTTTGGCTAGGCACATGTTGCTTGGGATTGGAAATAGATTAATGTTTGTTCTATTTCTCATCTTTAAAATAAGGCGGCTCTAGCCAAGGTGGACTTGGCACTACTGTATAAACAGCATCGACGAATGTGTCTTTCATATTGTGGGAGACTGTACATCTCATGCTAATGTCACCTTAGGTTCCTGGCCTGGCTCACGAACTTTGCACCACACATGTCAGGAGCATATCCCTCTGCGAGCACCTACGGAGGCCCATTCTTTTTGTGCTTTTTGTATGCATCGATTTCTTTCTCCGGTAAGTCGAAAAGCACAACACTTCTTGTCATTGTTTTAATTTTTTTCAACTAAGTCTTTTGACGTCCGTATCAAGGAGCCATCCTACGAACGAAAATTGTGTTATGTGGGTGAGGTGCTTCAGCAAGCCGCCAACTCCGTCACATGAGCTCTTGCCGTGGCCAGATGCCGAGAATAGCCATCTTGCTTTGTCAGAGCTGCCTTGCGCAAATTCGAAGAGCTGGTAGCTGTTCTTGAAGTGTGATGCTGCTCCATCAGACACATAGGTGATGGTTGAATAAACAGGAACACAGTCTTCAATCAATCGGATTGTCAGCAGAGCATGTGGCGTGTCATGACTGGTATCTACAGACACGACGTCGAAGCTCTGTGGACCCTTAGCAGTTGATGCGATGATGTGAAAATTTAAATTTGGTGTCTGTGCCAATGGTACTCTCGAATTTCGTTTGGTGGCGCAGCTGTCCAATTGACGGTGAAATCGAAGTGAAGCACAACGTGCCTCTGAGCTACTTCGGTTTTGGCGAGTCGGATTGCATCACTCTAGAGGTTCCAAGTGTAGTCATGCAAAATGCACCTAATGGTCCAAGTGCAGTTCTTCGAGGAAGACATCTGGTTCGGTTGTTTTTTCAATTAGATCTCCTTTTCCCACACGCAAATTGTGACATCTTCCTCTTCCAAATTTTCTAAAATTTGAGATGTGAGATTACGGGCATTCGGACATTCCTTGCATTTTCATCTCAAACAACTAGGTGTCGGTTCTGAACTAAGACACATGCAAATCAGCGCCTGCTTCGTGATCTCTTCTTCACACAAACGGTTCAAAGCAGAAAAACAAGGGTCAGTAATTTGTGCAGGACATGCAGGCACATACTACTGCTTGCTTAGGGTTGATCTTCACCCATTTTGGGCTAAGTAAAATTTAGTAATTCCAAATTTAGCCTCTGGGTTGGCTTTTTGAAACATCTGGTATGTCTCCTAAATGGACTTTGTCATGTATCTTGTCATGTATCTTTTCACTATGACTTCCTTTTTGGCATCTTTAATGACTTTCACAGGATCTTTCATGTTGGGACTTTGAACTGAACAGTCAAGATCGTCATTCATGTTGTACTCGGTGGCCAAGTGCAATACTTTGTCGCTAACCTTCTTGCCCAATGCGCAAATCTGGCAATTTCCATGTACCAAAATTTGTCTGCAGTTTTCTTGACTTTCGCCGCAAGTATTTGATGCATCTGGAATTATTTTTTCTTGCTTCGACGACCGTAAGGCGTTGGACAACGCTTTTGCAAAAGCTTGATGCAAATTAAGCCACCACTTGTCGCATCCGAAGCAGGAGTGATTAGCTGGGAGGGTTGAGCTGCTCGGTTTTGTTCCAAGGCAGTAGCCAATTTCTTAGCCACTTTTCGACTGAAGGCAGCTTCTAGTTCGCCTTGCTTTCTCTTATGGTAGGACTTTAGAGATTTCAGATTAATTGCCGACAGCACTTTCGGCGAGGTCGCCTCCGGTATGCCGCCAGCGATTCTTTCATTCAAATCTTTGAGCACCTCGTGTTGAGAAAGAATGCTGGGGCATGAACTTGAGCTCAATTCGCTAGCACAGGAAGCAGGAAGTTTCTCACCCAGATGCATGAAGCAATTCTGGCAGAGTGTGTCGGTCTCCTTCATGGCTGCAGCTCTGTGAACAGACAAAAATGACCTCACCAGATTCACATTGAGGTCCCTCAGAGATTGAAAATGTTCAGTTTGATACATATTTTTTTATGTCTACCATCGTAGTCGTTACAGCAAGTTCGCTCCAGAACTGTAAACGTCAACCATTGACAACAGTGTGCAGAGGCAAGCACACTTGAGCACACTTGATGTTGGAGTGTCGTTGCAGTAGAAGTGCATGTTAGCGGAGGGTGGGGGGGAGCGGGGAGCGGAGCGGAGCGAGCAGAAAGCCTCGGCGTGTGTACTTTGGCCTGTACGTACTCATTGACTCTTTAGGTTTTGTGGGGTGAATTTAGGTCCGTGCCTGGACCTGTGGATGAATGACCCCGCTGCTGTCCCTCCTTGCCCGACCTTACATCGGTGCGTTGCGCAGGCGCGTCGAGAGGAAACGTTGCTGACGTCACCCATTACTCTTGCCCGGAGAAGTAAAAACAAGCAAAATAGGGCAATGGTAATGACGTTTAGCTCAATGTTGGCTACGCCCACGCCGTAGCCTCGACTGCGCTGTTGGTTGCGCCTCAATTCGCCCGCTCGAGTCAGCCAACTTCGGCAGCCTGGCGAGTTGCAAAGTTTGCCGGACTGTTTAAGAAACCTTTAGACAGAACTAGGTCATAATATTTTTTGTGTGGTCTTCCTAGGTGATACTGAAGAGGACTGCATTGTTTTTTCAAGAACAAGAATGAAGCAGAGTTGCCTTTTAATGAAATATAAATACGAGAAGCTTACTTAGATGTATACCAATTCATGCCGTTACTGAGGCAAATAAGTGCATGTGAAGCCATCGAAAATGCATTGTGAAACGCCGCTGACAAGGAACAATAAGA